>JANAVB010001400.1:3063232-3125440 GCA_029216955.1 Iris pallida
AGGCTAAGGATTTTATTCAGCGTCGGTTTGTTTGCTATGCCTCTAACATTCCACGAGAGGATGTTAAACATTGGATTGGGGGGAGTGGGAGAGGTGGATGAGCTTGGCTGCTGACCGTGTGGTCATCGCCGCTTACTGATTCTTTTTCTTATTTTTTTCTTCTTTTTCGAGGAAGATTTCTTGGTGGAAGTTTTGCGGTTGTTACTGGCCTCAGTCGAGCCAATAGGTGAGAAAGCACGATCACTATCAACGGCCACCGAGGAGTAGCTCGCCACTTCGACATCGTCAAGCGCACACAGGGGTTGTTGCGATCAAGGAAATCGGCATCCTTGGCTAGCCAGAACCTGCCAGTGAGAGGGGAGCAAGGGTCTAGGAGGGTTCCGGTAAAGACGGGTGAGAGGACCGGATTAGCAGTGGACAACTCTTGTCCGTCGATAATAAGGCAAGGATCGTGGGTCACCACCAGCTGCACACAAGGGATAGGGGGGAGTGCAGCTGGTTCCTAGGGGCTTGAGGGAGGTGATGAGGAAGACTTCATGGGAAACAGTGTCGATGTAAAGGGGGGTGGAGGTAGGGCATTAGAGGGGATGTCGGATCTTGACGTGACAGTGCTTGAGACGTCCGGCTCTGCCTGGACGATGTTATTTTTATCGGGGCATACGTGATCAAAGGTGTGCTCACAAGGGCTCTCGGGGGAGTTATCGCTGTCAAGTATGGCAAAGGAGTTAGCGAGGGTGATGGTGGGGGATTGTAGGGAACGATGGCAGAGTTGGACGAGGTGGGGGGTCTCGAGCTCTGCTGAGGAGGGGTTCCTGTATGCCGGAGGGGAAAAGTAGGTGAGGTGTCAGAAGATGAAATGCGGGGGGTGGTGGACGTGATTGGGTCGCGAGGTTTGCGGGGTCCGGGCTTCTTGAGAGCCGGGTTGGCCCGGAAGCAGCGTTGTAAGGAATGACCGCTCATCTGGCAATGTTGGCAATAAATAATGTTGTTGTCGTACCCCAGTGGTTGTCTGATCGTCTGATCTCCAAGCTCTACCTCAATCATTTTGGGGGGTTCCTTGGAGAGATCGAGCTCAACACAAATCTTTGCATAGTTGCATTTTGAAAGGTTACGTGTTTCTTCCGCGATAGCTACCAGGGACTTGAAGGAACTGGCAATACGCTTAAGAGCAGCTGCGGGGAAGCACACCAGAGGGAGGTTGGGTAGCGTAACCCATGTAGATATGATCGATGAATCCACTGCGGGGTTGAATTTGGGTGACCATTTGACGATTTTAGAGAACTGTGAGTCGATTTTGGTGTTGCCCTTGGCCCAAACCGTGTTGTAGTCCTGGTCGGAAGACTAGTGCAGGAACATGTGCTTGAGATCGAAAGGGGCGACCCGGTAGGTGTCCAAGAGACCCCAAGTAGCTATGACCTCCTTCACCCTAGCTATCTTCGGGCAACCGGAGGTGAACTTTAGGACGAAGGTCTTTAGGAAGGTGGAGGATAGGGAAGTAATGTCCGCGTCGTAGAAGGGAACTCGTATTGGGTATCCGTCAGATGGTTGTACGAAAACAATTTCAGGAAGGACGATCTCCGCGGGAGGGGGGAGGGACCTTCGTACGGGCAGGCCACAAGGCTTTGGCGTACGAAGGGACTCGGGGAAAAACCGGGCCGCCCAAAGAGGGGGATGGGACAGAAGCTGGGACAGTGTGCGGGCAGCTGGTGTCGGGAACGATCAATAAGATGGCACCTCCAGCGACAGTCCCGCCTGCAACTGGGGGAAAGAGTTCCAGCGTATGGGTTACCAGTGAAGAGAGGAGTGCTGTCCCCCATAGTGGGAGCCTCCCGGCTCTTGGAAACCCACAACTGAAGGCTGGCCCACGCTGTGGGAGCCTCCGAGTGAGCGTACTATGCTACCCGAAAGAGAGGAGGGCTGGCCCACAACGTGGGTGCCACCGAGCGTGCAACAGCCCAAAACGGAGGATGAGGGCTGGCCCACTCCGTGAGAGCCCTCAAGCACATCGTGTAACCTCCGAGCGGGCGCACTGCGCAACCCGCAACGTAGGGGGAGGGCTGGCCCACTCCGTAGGTGCCACCGGGCGTACAGAAGCCTGAAACAGAGGATGAGGGCTGGCCCATACCGTGGGAGCCCTCAAGCTCGCGGAAACCCGCATCAGAATGAATAGTTTGATCCACACCGTGGAAGCCTGAAAAGTTTACGCACTCCTCAAATTGCGTAAATGGGGGAGAGTGGCTGTTTACGCAAGCATCCCCCGCGTAGAGTTACGCACGGGAGTGGTGGGTGACACGGGAACCGAGGAGGGATTGGCTCGATGGGAGTACGCTGAGCCATCTGTGGCAACTGTTAACGTGTAGTAGGAAGCGAGCCCGGTCTCCAAAGCAAGCGAGGCATTGCGTGTGGGAGGAGTAATGCCAGCAGACGCCTCGAACGGCATGCGACAGTAAATGCATTAGGCTCCGGGCCTGCTAGGCACGGGAATCGAGGGAGAAGGCTGGACCAGCATGTTCGGCGCACGGCCCGAGGCCGAACTCGGGGGGGGGGATGCCGCTCCGCGTCGGCTGCTGCCAAGGGGAAGGACGCCGGCGGAGCGGTCCCGGAGGAGGAGGCTGGGGGGAAGCTTGCCGTGGCTGGGGAAGGCCGGCCCCCCGACCGATGAGGGCAAGTTGCTCGGAGGTCCAGGCCGGGACCGCCGGAGGTGGAGCGCCGAGGAGGGAGGGTTGGTAGGACGGCGGTAGGGGGCTCGGGGCAGAGGCGGACGGAGTGATCAGAGGTCGACGGCGGCGAGGGAAGTAGGGGAGCGCGCCGCTGACGGACGAGGCGTAGGACTGTCAGAGGATACAGTGGGGGGAGGACTTCCGGAGGAGGCGGCGGGGGCAATGGGGCCGGAAAGGGTGCATGTGCCGCGGGCACCGGGTTCAAGAGGGTGGAGGAGGGGGGAGGGAGGAAGGGGTGGGAGGGTGGGACGTAGAGGGGGGGGAGAGGGATGGTCGGGGCGGCAGGCGGAGCTGGCCGCCCGGGCAGCCGGGGAGGCATGCCGGAGAGAAGACCCGCGTAGATCGCCTGGGGAGACTGCTTCGGAGAGGAAACTGTTATGACATATATATAGAGAGAGAATAAGGGAGGTAGGGTGCCACCTCATGGGAGGGTGTCTACTTGTCACCCTCCCATGCTATCATCAAGCACATAGGTGCATGATGTTAGCATGTGGGGGGTGACAAGCAGACACCCTCCATAGGGTGGCACCTCACCTCCCTCATCCTCTATAGAGAGAGAATAAGGGAGGTAGGGTGCCACCTCATGGGAGGGTGTCTACTTTTCACCCTTCCATGCTATCATCAAGCACATGGGTGCATGATGATAGCATGTGGGGGGTGACAAGTAGACACCCTCCATAGGGTGGC
Source organism: Iris pallida (assembly GCA_029216955.1). Lineage (NCBI taxonomy): Eukaryota > Viridiplantae > Streptophyta > Magnoliopsida > Asparagales > Iridaceae > Iris > Iris pallida. Next base: position 3,066,640 of record JANAVB010001400.1, read on the forward strand.
ACCTCACCTCCCTCATCCTCTATAGAGAGAGAATAAGGGAGGTAGGGTGCCACCTCATGGGAGGGTGTCTACTTGTCACCCTCCCATGCTATCATCAAGCACATGGGTGCATGATGATAGCATGTGGGGGGTGACAAGTAGACACCCTCCATAGGGTGGCACCTCACCTCCCTCATCCTCTATATATATATATAAATATATATATATATATATATATATATATATATATATATATATATATATATATATATAAAGGGAAAGAGAAAAAGTGAAATAGGTATGTGTGTGTATGTGTGTGATGCTGCTGGTGTGATGGGGACAGCCCCCAACCTGAGAAAATTACCAGGAAAACATGGCCAAGGCAACCCAATACAACATAAGTATACATAGGAACATACATACAAATATATATATATATATATATATATATATATATATATATATATATATATATATATATATATATATATATATATATATATATATATATATATAGGCGCAAAATGCCTTAGCCTATACAAGTAAGCGCGCCTAGCGCGTAAACGGACCCAAAACAAAGAGACAAAATACAAGGGGTTGCTCACAAAACGGAATGAGACCGAGCATCCGAAAGTTGGGCGGGCAAAGCAAGATCCCAGAGGACCCGCGGCCCGGCACCTGTCAGCAGTCCAGGACGGCCCAAAACTGGTTCTTAGTGTGGGTGCAACACCTTCTCCTCTTGAATATTTGCTGGACCACCTCTCTGTACAATTGCTGTGATGTGAATTGACGGCCTTCGTATCTGAATTTGTTTCTGTTTTTCCATAAAACCCAAAAAGCGGCGGCAGCGACGATCTGATGCCCGTGAGACGTGTTCCACCTGGCCAGCAGATCGTTGATACCCCCGTTCGTGGGAGCCAATTTGTACCTGTGTTGAAGTTGTGTCCAAATGTATGAGGCAGAATCTCCATAGAAAAGGACGTGATCGGCTGATTCCTGTTGAGGATGAACACAGCAGTGGCATTTGGACGCCAGAAAGTAGCCGAAGGATATGATGGCATCGTCCGTTGGGAGTTTCCGACGCACGGCATGCCAGATGAGAATCGACCATTTCACCGGAATACATGCGTGCCAAAACTTGGCGGAAGGAGAAGTCGTGACTACGAGGCCTCTGATGATGGCTCTGGCAGAAGCGAGGGTGAATCCGTCCCCCGGATTGGGAGACCAACTGAACACATCCACCGCATCATTGATCGGCAAATGAGAGGCAGCCAGGCTCGCCAAGGCCGCCGGGCCAAGCCAATCATGGACCTTGTCCCAATCCCATTCAGATGTGACCACATCCCATAAGTCACGGATCTCACACTGCGGTGGGGTAATAGCGTTGGGCCTGATAATATCTTCCCCCAACCATCGTTCCTTGCAGGCCTGCGAACGCCCATTGCCCAGGGTCAAACGCAAGTGAGGTTCCGCAAGGTTTTGACCCCGGATGATGCGTCGCCACGACGCGGAGGATCTGTTGTTAGCAGACGCCTCAGTTACGTGACAGAATCTGGAATACCTCGCTCGCATGAACCTGGTCCAGATCGAGTTATCAGAGCGGATTTTCCACCACAACTTAGCCGAGAGAGCGTCGACAATGTGGGCTAGCCTGGTGAATCCCAGCCCTCCCTCAACGGTAGGTTTAGCCATCGTAGCCGAACTGGCCCAGTGATACCTGTTCTTCCCCTCGAGATGTCCCCAAAAGAACTTAGCAAGAATGGATTCAATAGCATGTAGCACTTTGTTGGGGGGGAGAGCACACTGCAAGGGTATAAATTGGGATGGAGGAAAGGACGTGCTTTATGAGCATAAGCTTCCCCCCTGGGGAAAGGGTGGCGTTGTGCCAGCCCGTAATTTTCTGCCGAATCTTTTCCACCATGTGATCAAAAATCCCAGAGTTGGCTCTGCCGTACACCAACGGGCAGCCTAAGTAGAGGAAAGGGGGATAAGCTGTGGAGAAGGAAGTCAGGGAGGACAGCAACGCCGAGTGAGTTCTATCAGCTTTGTGATGAGTATAGATGACGCTCTTGCTATTGTTGATTTTCTGGCCGGAGCAGCGAGTATACTTGGCCATAGTTCTCATCACCACATCAATGGCGCCAATAGTGCCGGCAGAGAAAATGAGGATGTCGTCCGCGTACGCGAGATGGGTTAGGAGAGGGCACCCAGTCGTTGTGTGAAAGTGCTGGAACCCAGGAGATTGCGGCATAATGTTGAGATTTTGCTCAGAGCTTCCGCCGTGATGATGAAAATGGTGGCGGAGAGGGGGTCTCCCTGTCTGACCCCGCGAGTAGCTCTGAAGAAACCGTGAGGTTGGCCGTTGATGACGGTGGAGAACCAGAAGTTGTTGATGGATCTAAAGATAAGGTCGATAACTGGTTCAGAAAAACCAAAGGCTCTGAAAACCCAGATCATGAACTTCCAGTCGAGACGGTCGTAAGCTTTTTCCATGTCCAGCTTGATGGCCACATTCCCCCCCTAGACGGAAATTTCAAACATGTGATCATCTCTTGGGCCAGAAGGATATTATCGGTGATGTTGCGACCTTTGACGAACCCGCTTTGCTCTTCGAATATTATTCTGGGGAGGATGTCCGACATTCTGGAAGCGATGATTTTAGAGATAATTTTGTTGGTGAAGGTGCAGAGGCTGATTGGTCTGAAGTCTTTGAAGGTGTCCGGGTTGTCTTTCTTGGGAATGAGGATAATGTGGGCGGAGGATATAGATTTCGGATAAGTTGCTCCTTGAAAAAATGCGGTAGTGGCCTCTCCAAGGTCGGACTTAATGATATCCCAGCATGTGCGGAAGAACACCCCGTTGAATCCATCCGGACCCGGGGCGCTATTAACAATAATGGACCACACAGCGGTCTTAATCTCGTCGAGAGAGGGGGAAGCGCAAAGGCCAACATTGTCTCTGTCGCAAATCAGGGAGGGGATCTCTCCCAAGAAACCGTCATCTTTAACCACGGCCTCTTTGGCAAATATGTTGGAGAAATAGTTCGTGGCGGCCATCCGAATGTTCTCCTGATCGTCCAGCAGTTGACCATTATCATTGCGGATGCGATGAATCTTCAGAGCGCTTCTGCGTCCTTTAACGTATTTGTGGAAGAAGGCCGAATTCTTGTCCCCTTCTAAGTCCGAGGTTAATCTAGCCTTTTGTTTCCAGAATTCAGATTCTACCCTGATTCTAGACTTAAGAATGGCCTTGGCAAGGTTGAGAGAAGCGCGATTCTCCTGGGACCCGGATAAGGCGAAGTCGATCTCCGCGCGGGTGACATCGTCTTCAGCATCTTTAATAGCCTGAAAAATGTCACCGAACACAATTTTGCTCCAGGCCGTCAGGGCTCTCCTGGTAGCTTTCAGTTTGGCAGCAATTCTGACCAGAGGTTCCGGGTGATTGACCGAAGACCACGCCTCTTCCACGATGTGCATGAACTGGGGGTGGTGGCGCCAGAAGTCCAGGAAACGGAAGGATTTTTGGATGCGGTTATGAGTGATGTTAATCTCGAGAAGGAGGGGGGAATGATCGGATTCAGTGGAGTTCAGATGGGACAGATTACTAGTCAAGCCCAAATCTGACCAACTGTCGTTAACCATGACACGATCGAGGCGAGAGTATTGCCTACGCAAACCATCTTGCATGTTGCACCAAGTGAACTGGTTGCCGTGGAAAGGTATGGCGGTAAGGTGTACGGTTAAAGCAAAATTATTGAAGTCCTCCATGGCCGAATGTGGGGGGTCACGCCCCCCAGATTTTTCTTCTCTGCATGAAACCAGTGTTAAAATCTCCGATGCACAGCCATGGCAAATCTTCGTGAGGAAGGGAGGGGCCAGACAAAAGCTCCCAAAGAACTTTACGCTCTGGGATACTGCAACTACCATGGATGGCCGAAAGAAGGATGCGGGACTTGAAGGTGGGGTGTTCTACCCAACAGGAGAGGGCTTGGGGGGAGTCGTTGATAATGCCGAAGCGAAAGTCAGCTGCGAAGAAGATCCAAATGTCATGACATCCAGAGATGGCGGTAGGGAAACCCAGTTTGAGTTGAATTGCTTTCATTTTTTTTGTTGAATTTTGGGTTCGATGATGACAAGCAGATCAATCCGACTGTGCTTTGGTGAGGCTGCTTATCCGATTCATAGTTTGTTTGTTCCCAATGCCACGAACATTCCAAGAAAGAATGTTAGGCATTAAGGGAAGGGGTAGTGGTGGATTGCAGCTTTGCGGCGGATCTCGTGGTCATCGTCGTATGCTGCCTTTGTTTCTTGGATTTCTTCTTTTTCTTTTTGTTGAGAGGATTGCTTCCTGTGCTGGGGCAGACGGGTTCGAGGTACCTTTCTGAACTCGGGCGGACGCTAGCGCCCGCCTGGGGGGAGATGTCATTGTCTTCACATTCCGCCAGGGCACAAAGAGGATTGTCACGGTCTAGGAACCCCGCTTGCTGCGCCTGCCAAAATCTGCCTGAGAGCTGGGAGTGCGGGCGAGGAGGAATGGTGTCCGATCTAAGGGGGGAGCTGGAATGGTAGTGGACGGAGCCCCGACAACCGCACCGATGGGGTGCGATCTCAGGCCATCCGAAGACTGGACTCCGGGGGTATCAGAGACGGAGGCTTTTGGGGGGGGGTGCGATGGAGAGAGGGGTGATGGGGGTGTTTTGGAGGGTGACGATGTCAGGTGGGGTGTTGGTGAGGCCAACGCGGATGGGTGACTCCGGAGAGCAGTCTTCCGGATCGAAGTCAAGAGCTTCAAATGAGTTATGTAGGGTAATGGCAAGTGAGGGGGATTGTGGGTTAGAGGGGCGATCAGAGTCCTGCATCTCAGGGGCGACAGCAGCAGATTCTGAGACCAATGCTCCGCAGGAATTGAGTGTTGTGATGGCGAGAGAGGATGAAGGTGCGGATATATCAGCGGGATGAGTTTGTGAACTCTGTGCGGGAGGAGCGGGATTAGGATGGGTTCGCGTTGTTTGGCGGGATGATGAAGCCGCTATATTGCCACCCGCTTTCCTGGGGACAGGTTTCTTGAGTTCAGGGTGGGCGCGAAAGCAGTGATGTAGAGAGTGTCCGCTCATCTGGCAGTGTTGGCAGAAAATAATGCTGTTGTCGTAAACCAGCGCTTGTCTGAATGATTTTTCCCCGAGTTCTAACTCTATCTCTGAGGGTGGCTCGATAGCAAGATCCAGCTCTACGCAAATCTTAGCATAGTTGCATTTAGAGAGATTTCTCGTTTCTTCTGCGATGGCGACAAGGACCCCGAAAGAGCTGGCGATCCTCTTGAGTGCCGCAGCAGGGAAGCACACCAGTGGGAGATTGGGGAGGGTGATCCAGGAGGTGATGATTGTTGAGTCGATCTTAGGGTTAAAATTCGGAGACCATTTGACTATTTTGGCTAACTGCTTGTCTATTTTGGTCGTGCCTTTCGACCACACTAAGCTGTAGTCCTGGTCAGAGGAAAGATGAAGGAACAGGTGTTTGGGGTCTAGAGGAGCTATCCGGTAGGTCGCTGAGAGACCCCATCTGGAGATGACCTCTCGGACTATTAAAAGTTTGGGACATCCGGATCCGAACTTGATAACCAGAGTTCTGATGAAGGGGGAAGATAGGGAACGTATCTCCTCACTGGAGAAAGGGACCCGAATAGGGTATCCGTCAGGCGGGGGCGTCAGATGGACGTCTGGCAGGACCACCTCAGCGGCCGGGAGAGGGCCAGACCGAAAACGGTCAGGCCTAAGAGCGTCCGCAAAGGAGAGGGTGTTGCGGTTGGTTCTGGATTCCGAAGGGTTCAGACCAGAGGGGGTTCCACTACTCGAGGAGGGGACAGCAACGGCAGGGGCCTTGTGAGAGAGAGGGTGAGCGGAAGGGGACTCCAGAACGTCGGCGAGAGACGGGGGGAGGGCACATGCAGCGTTCTGAGAGCTCACCCCATCAGTACCCGGGGGAAAGAAAGCTTGAGCCAAGGAAGAAACCGAGCAGGCAGAGGTCCGAGGGGGGGAGGGAACGGCTCCGGCGATAGCCCGGGGGAACGAGATCGGACCCGGCAGGGGGCGGTCCGAGAGGGCTCCGAGAGACTCACTCTGGGCAGGGGATGTCCTCAGGGGGTGAGGAGGAGGCTCCACCACCTGGGGGGTCCGGGGGAGCGGCCTGGAGGGGGAGGCCCAACCGGAAGTGAGCAGAGTTGGGCCACGATAGCGCAACCGGGGGCGCACCCGCTGCACGGGGGACAAGGGGAGAGGGGGGGATGGACCGCTGCCGACAGGCGCGGCTAAGGTGGTCGGGAAGAAGCGCCGACGAGCTCCCGATAGGGGGAGTCGACCTGCGCTGGGGCAACTGCGCAAGGGGGAGAGCGTTGGCTAGCCTCGAGCGTGCGTGGAAGCTCCTCCATAGGCGCAAGGGGGGGGCGGCGGGAGGACTAGAGTGCGAAGGGGGAGAGGTAGGGGGGGCCCACTGGCTGGGCATGAAAGGAGGGGGGAGACCGAACTGTCCAGAGCGCGTGGGGACGCCGAACTGCGCAGAGCCACCAACGCGGGGGGGAGAGAGGGTCCCACGTGCTACGCAAAGGAACTTGCGGGCAGGAGCGGGTCAGCTGGCCGCGCAGAAGAGTGGGGCCCTTGCTGGACCCTGTGCTGCGCAAATGAAGGAACAGAATAGATGCGCTCGGGCTACAACAAAGGGCTGGGGCCCACAGCCTTAGGGGGAGGATCTCCTGCGCAAAGTCAGGAGCGGCCAACATGAGCTATGAAATGAGCAGCCTCGGGGGAAGGGTCCTCTGCGCAAACCAGGGTGCCACCAACAGATGAAAGAGAGGGAAAGGAGCGCTTTCCAAGAAGTCAGCGTGCTGTTCCCGAGAATCTCGCTCCCCGAGGGGGCAGGCCCACGTGGGTGGACGAGACAGAAGGGACGTCGCACGGGGCCCGAGACTCTCCACCCGCTGACCCTCACGCGCCACCGATGAGGGAAACGGGGAGAGGGTGGCGTCCGGCGGACGCTGAACGCCGAGAGATGAAGACCGGGGCCACCGCAGGGGAGCAGCCGCCGACGGACGAGGCAGGAGCAGCCGCTCCCTGAACCACAGAGGGTTGGAGAGAAGCACGGGCGTCGGAGGTGGAGGGGGGCGGCCAGCTCAGGGGGGGCACCACCGCGGGAAGGGACCGGCGGAGAAGCTCCGAGGAGCGATCGACTAGATCCACGAGGTCCTGCGGCCAACGGGGTCGAGGAGGACGGAGGGAGAGGGGCCCGGCCGGGTACGGAGAAGGGGAGGTGGAGCGCTGGTCGGCTGTGGCAGGACCGCCAGGGCCAAGCGCCACCGCGGGGGTGGGTGACGAAGCTGCCAGGGCTACCCGGAGAGAAGCAGGAGATAGCAGGGGGGTCTCTCCGGCGCCGGCAGACCCAACGGCAAGGGACGAGAAGGGCCTCTTAGAAGGAGGGTGTCCCAAGATCGAGGGGAGAGTGGATCGTGGAGGACGACCCCTCCGGCCGAAGCGGACGCGGCCGGGCCGGAACCGCTCGACATGACCAGGGAGGCCTCCCTCCTTAGTAGGAGCATCGACAAAGTACGGCGTCCGCTGACGACGAGGACGCCCGCGGCGGAGCCGGAGGGCGAAGGGGGAGGGCGTCCGAGTCGTCAGACGAACGGGCGGGAGGACGGGAGCGCCGGTCGGCGGTCGTACCCATGCCGGGAAGAGGGGGGGTGGGGAGAGGGATCGGGGGGGGGGGGGGGGGGAAGGGGATCAACATCCATTATCATCATACATATATATATATATATATATATATATATATATATATATATATATATATATATATATATATATATATATATATATATATATATATATATATATATATTTATATATATATATACATACAAATATATATATATATATATTTATATATATATATATATATATATATATATATATATATATATATATATAAAGGGAAAGAAGGAAAGAGACATGTGTGTGTGTGTGTGTGTGTGTGTGTGTGTGTGTGCTGGTGAGGGGGCTGCTGTGAGGGGATAGCAAGGTGTGAACCTCCAACAACCAATATCAATCTCAATCTATATGCTACATATATATATATATATATATATATATATATATATATATATATATATATATATATATATATATATATATATATATATATATACCTATATAGAACTATATATATATATATATATATATATATATATATATAAGGTATATATATGTATATACAAACATATGTACATATAACTTAGAAACTAACTACAATCTATATACATAATTAACATATCAAATCTGAGAATAACTCTGAAACTGAAATATTCATAATATCAGAAATATATAAGCTATATATATATACACAACTATTAACTTATATATATATATATATATATATATATATATATATATATATATATATATATATATATATATATATATATATTATAAAAAATATATATATATATATATATTTTATATATATATACGGATACATATAAATATACATATATATACACATAGATAATTGGGGAAACGGTGGCCCACATGTGTGTCAACATGTGGGGGTGTGAGTCGTATCCACAAAGTGTCAGAATCGTGTCCAATAACCCCATGTCCGGACTCAATTCAAAGTGTCAAAAAATCTGTAATTGTTAGGGCTCGTGTGGCCATGTCGGGTTCGATAGGACACGACATGCGACACAATGGGCCTCGTGCTCATGCACATAGCTTGGTAGGGTCTAGGTCTAGGTAGTCGACACCCTAACATGTGTCCACGTGGTGTCCATGCGTCACAAGAACAGCGTGTCGGAGAGGGATGTGCGCATGTGCACAGTGTCAGCCGAATCAATGCAGGTATGATATCTTCGTGCACACTCAACAAAACTTCGTGAAATTTCACGAGCACATGGGCAGAGGTTGCCCCCACGTGGCTACCAAATTTCACGCCAAACCGTGTCATATCCATCGAGTTATGACACTCAGGATGAAGGACCGTGCACGGGCTGTGCATGGGACCTCGTGCTACGTTTCCGTGTCCTGTTTGGACACAAAAATAGTGTCAAAAATAACAAAAAACTATGTTTTGGAATTCCCTCGTATAGGGCTGCAAGTATATGAAATTAGTTTTGAAAAATAACAACTTTTATTTCTAAGAGGCATTTCATCAAGCACATGTTAACATACACTGACACGCATCCGATATATATATATATATATATATATATATATATATATATATATATATATATATATATATATATTTTTTTTATATATATATATATATACATCAATAAAATTTCCCCTTCTTAATATATATATATATATATATATATATATATATATATATATATATATATATATATATATATATTTGAAACAAAAAAAACTTTTATTCAAGTAGTAGAGTCAAAAATAACAAAAGTACATAACTGAAAACACGAGCCAAAATTTTTTTTTAGGTCTTCTTCTTCCCATGTTAGCAAGCGATAGTAGCTTTAGCAACTTGTCTCTGGATCTCGTAACAGACTTGTTCTCCATTGAACCTGTACTGCTCATATCTCCATTTGTTACGGTTTTTCCATAAAACCCAACAGATCGCCCCAACTATAATTTGCTTTAAGTGCAGGTTATTCCTCCTCCACCAGAGATTGAGATAGTCTTCCAAGCTGGAAACCCGACCACGGATCCTGTGAAGAGTCTGGGAAGTACCCCATGCGATCTTGGCCAGATCACCTTCGAAGAAAATGTGTTACATAGACTCAGATTTCGGGCTTGAACAGCAGTGGCAACTCGAGGCAAGGTGGAAGCCTATCCTTTGCACCTGATCATCAGTCGGAAGGCGGTCAAGTAATATACGCCAAAGTAAAAACGACCATTTGGACAGAATACAAGAGCTCCAGATGTTAGAGAATCTATTATCAACTAGGAAAGTGAGACGAATAGCCCTCCATGCAGATGATACTGAAAACCTATTATCAGGAAGCCAGCGCAAACCACCACCATCCTCCTCGATCAACTGGAAACTCTCATCAAGGTCTCTACCCGCTAGGATACGATGCCAAATATGAGATGAATTGGATTGAGCAATGACATGATTAGGATGACAGCGCGGAAAATATTTAGCCCGCATAAACTGAGTCCAGAGCAAATCTTGAGTCCGTAATTTCCACCAAAGTTTCACAGTGAACGCATCGAAAACTTCCTTGAGTCTCCTGACTCCGAGGCCCCATTCTTCAGGAGGACGAGCAATCTGATTCCAACCGATCCAGGCATGCTTCCGATTCCCATCCTTCGAACCCCATAGGAATTCGCTAAACATAGCTTCAATTTGGATGAGGACACTCATGGGAGGATTACTGGCTGCTAGACAAAAAATAGAAATGGAAGACAAAACTGATTTGATTAGAATCAGCTTACCCCCCGGAGATAAAGTCTTGTTGTGCCACCCCACGAGCCGGCTATGAACTTTCTCCTTGAGCTCTTCGAACATCGCCGAATTTCTTCTACCAGTCATAATAGGGCACCCCAGATAGGTAATTGGGGGATGTTTGATCTGATAACCAGTCAGCAAGCTCAACGCATTGGCCCTGTCTTCCGGGAAATCCGATGTAACACAGATCGCCGATTTGGCTGAGTTGACAAGCTTTCCAGACACTTGCTCATACCGATGAAGGATGGCCCTCAAAAGTTGAATAGAGCGTCTATCTCCCCTAAAAAAATTAGGATATCATCCGCGTAGGCGAGATGAGAGACTCGCGGACATCCACTAGGAGAATAAAAAGGAGTATAGCCAAGAATTGAAGCCAATTTTTGAAGGTTTCTACTCAAAGACTCGGCAGCGATTACGAACAACATAGGTGAGAGGGGATCACCTTGGCGCAGGCCTCTGAAAGCTTAGAAATAGCACGATTTGCTACCATTGATCAATGTCAAAAACCACACATTGTTCATAAGATGAAGAACCATAGTAATCCAATTTTCCTTGAACCCAAGCCTGCGAAGAGTAGAGAGAAGGAATCTCCAATTAACCCTATCGTACGCCTTGCTCATGTCTAGCTTGATGGCCACATTCCGTCCCCAATTGTCACGGCCCAGCATACTGAACATCTCTTGGGCAAGGACAATGTTGTCAGTAATTTCCCGACCCTTAATAAAGCCACTTTGTTCTGGTCAAATGATCCGTGTCAACATAGGGGACAGCCTGTTTGTAAGCAATTTGGAAAATATCTTGTTGAAAAAATTACAAAGGCTTATCGGTCGATAGTCAGAAATAGTAGCAGGATTTTTGTTCCTGGGGATTAAAACAAGGAGAGTACTAGTGATGACCTTCGGTAAGGAGAAGCCGTCGAAGAACATATGAACTGCTGCTAGAACGTCATCCTTAATGATGTACCAACACTTGATGAAGAAAACTCCATTAAAACCATCAGGTCCAGGAGCACTGTGGCGATCTATCGATTTGATAGTGGAATGAACCTCCTCCATGTTGGGCTTCAACGTCAATACTTCACCCTCTTCATCACTGAGAACCTTTGGTAGCACGGACATGAACTCCTCATCAGTCATGACTGGCTCAGGGAGAAACAGATTCTCATAATGAGTATTGGCAATGTGTTGGATACCCTCCAGATCGCTAGCAATAGTACCATCATCAGCTCGAAGTTGGTGAATATGAAGGCGACGTCGTTTGGTAGAGACATAGGAATGAAAATATCCTGTATTTCTGTCCCCTTGCAAATCCTATTTGAGCCGAGCCTTCTGTTTCCAGTACGCCTCCTCAATCTGGATTCTTTGTTTGAGATGAGCCTGTGCAGCCATAAGTTCGGGACAGGTAGAGGGATCACTGTCGAAAGCGACTTCAGCTGCTACGACTCTGTCCTCCGCCGCTTTCACTGCCTGGAATATATCACCATATGTAGAGTGACTCCACCTAGATAAAGCCTTACGAGTAGCTGAAAGCCTCAATCCCAAATTGATAATAGGGTTGTGATGATGAACCGAAACCCAAGCCTGATCAATAGTGGCGTGGAACGAGGGGTAAGCAGTCCAGAAGGACAGAAACCTAAAAGGTTTCTTATGAACAGTGGCACGTGCACGGAATTGTACGAGAATGGGAGAGTGGTCCGACTCAGTAAGATTTAAATATTTATACGTCGTGATAGGAGCCCAGTCCCACCACTGCCTGTCCAAGAGTACTCTATCGAGTCTAGATCCCTGCCGCTCTGGTCCAGTGTCCCTTTTGATCCACGTGAAGCAGCTGCCCGTGTAAGAAACCTCAGTGACTCCAGCAGCGAGTTGAAATTCTCTGAACTCCCTCATGGACGCCTCGTTGGGGGGCAAGCCACCAAACTTCTCATCCGAACAAGCGATGGCATTAAAATCTCCTCCGATCAGCCAGGGACAATGAAAGCGGTTCGGGAGGCTGAGCAAAGACTCCCAGAGGAAGTGCTTCCCCTTCTTAGTATTACTGCCATGTACAATTGAAATCAAAGAGTTCTCAGGAATAAGAGGGTGGGAGAAAAGAACCGATAATGACTGTTCCGAAGAATCAGCCAAAAGAAGGCTACCATCCATGTTGCAAAAAATCCATATATTTCCTTTAGCATTGGCGATCGCCATCTGAAAGCCAAGCTTGATTTGATAGTAGTGTAATTGGTCTGGGGAGACCTTAGGTTCAATAATAGCCAGGAGCTGGATCTTGTGCATACAAACTAAAGTTTTAATTCTTTTGATGGTCGTAGGGTTTGCTATACCTCGTACATTCCATATTAGGATGTCAAGCATTAATGGAGGAGGTGGAGGAAGGGTTTGGAGGGGGCTTAGCTGCAGATCGAAGGACGTGAGTAGACGACGGCGGCGGCGCTTTCTTTGGACGGCCGGCCGCTTGCGAACCCATACGAGTTTCTTCTTCCTCAACTTGCTGGGCCCATGAGGCGCCCAGGGTGGTAATCTCTCCTTCCTCGAGCTGGTCATCTGGGCTCTCAATGCCGTTCTCAGGTGGAACGTTTGGTGGAGCAGGGGGAATAAACATAGTCGGAAGGACCTCAGTTGTATCATGCATGGCGGTAGGGACTGTCACGTCTGAGGGAGCTGTCACTTCTGAGGGAGCTGCCGGGGCATCGGACGAAGGGCCAATATAATTATCACAACCGTCACCAGTGGGCGTTAGAATAGGTTGGGCGTCTGGATTGGTCAGGGCCTACACAGGTGGAGTATGCGGAGGCAGTTCATTATTGTTTGGAGCATCAGGAACGGCTGAGAGAGTCACATGTGGGGGGACCACATTCAATGCTTCATTGGGATCCGGTGGCTGAACATTTACTAGCGGACTGGCCTGACCATTGTTAACCCCTCCATCTGTAATGGCTTGATGAGAGCTTTCACCTATAACATGTGTTGCTTTTGTGGTTATAGGAGCCTGCATACGGTGAGATGGGGGATCCCTCATTGGTTGCTTTTCCTTCTGTAGGACTTTGCACGAGCTCCTGACATGACCTTAGTGCTTACAAAAGGAGCAGTACATAAGGGAAGACTCATATTCCACCTTTTGTGAGATCTTTCTACCATTAGAAAGCTGAATATTCATAATAGGAGGAGGAGTTTTACTAGCATCTATCTCGACAAGCACGCAGGCCACGCTAGGACGTGTGAGTTCTTCAGTCGCGCGATCGAGACGCAACGGGTTACTGATGCCCAAGGCAAGGGAGAAAAAGCATTTTTGTTGAAAAATTGGATGGGCAGCCCTGGGAGAGACACCCAGACCTGAGCCAGAGGGGATTCCTCCAACGGAGAAAAATCCTGATGCCATCTAAACAGTCTCATTAGAGCTCTTGTGATGAACCATAGGTCTTTAGATCGGAGGCGAAGGAAATCCACCTCCTCTAGAGGCCTAATGAGGATGTGCTTCAGATCTAAGGATCCCACATGAACTGTACCCGTGAACTTGAAATTGATGAAGGCCTTCCTTATCACGTCCATGGAAGGGCATGAGTGGGAAAATTTACCAATGAGAGCGAACCGGAAAGGATCCGCAAGGATGGTTTCCTCCTCCTCGGAGAAGGATATCACCGGTATCCCTCGAGAAAACGAAGGAGCACGGATTGGAATCGTAGGGGAAGGAACAGGTGGAGCCCCCACGACTGCCTCGGCGAACGTCTTAGCCATCGGGAAGCCAATGGAGCGGGTGTCTCCACTGGCGTGAGACGCCGGCCCGGCCTAAGGCCAAGCCGGAGTAGGGGACAAGAAGATGCGGCTAGGGTTTTGCGATCGCCATGACGGAGCTATATATATATATATATATATATATATATACATATATATATATATAACGAGCTTCCCCTGTCACGCCCCGATCCCGGAGGATCGAAAACAAGCCACTGGGCGTGATGCCGTACAAGTCTAGATTGCACTTGTACAAGGCAAAACCATTACAGTTCCTGGTAATTCTCAGAAACATCGACAAGGCAGCAGAACCAAGCAGATAAATTGAAGTCACACAATTTATGAAGAAATGTATCTCTTTATTGATAATCAAAATGGATTACAAGACTTGCAGCAGGATACAGAGTTTACAATTGATTACAAGACTCGCAGCGGAATACAGAGTTTACAACTGTTTACAAGGCTCTTGAATAGCCAACTGAATGTATACACTTGCCCTTTAGGCTACAAATGAATATACCGACTTCTTTACAATGACTTGCCAATTTGGCTACAATCTTACTGGTACATCTGAGTTCCACTGTTCCATACATTATGTCCCGTATAGCAGAAGACATCGTCTTGAAAGAAGAGCTTCTGCACACCCATCCGATTCATCGATGCCAAGCACTGATTCACAGGATTTCCCCCAAGCAAACACCTGTAATATTGCCCACAACGTGGGTCAGTACATCATCAATGTACTGGCGAGCGGTGCTGGCCCAACTCACCTAAGAAGACAGCACTAAGTAATCATGTTACAGAACATTATTATCAATGGTCTTTCTCGTTGCCTTAGGATCAATTTCATGTTATAGCCGACAAGAAGTAAAGCATGCAAATCTCATAGCCAACATGATTAAAAGCATACTGTTATCACCCTTTGGTGATTCTTACCTACGGTCGTGTAGTCATCCCTGTACATTTATAATACTTACTCTGCCTGCGCAAGACATTGTTAGAAACAATATCATGATTCAATATGAATATCACCGTTCAGGTGATTCTTACCAACAGCCGACATCCTTCCCTGTATTTGAGTAATAACTTACTCTGCCTGCATAAGACATCATTAGCACCTGACCTATCTATATGAAGGTCACTGGCGACACGCCATCCTGGACCGTCTTACAGATATACAGCGCCCTTGCTAGTGCAGGTAGCTAGCCCCACTGCAAGTCCTGTATACCGTGCTACTACTTCAGCACTGCCACTACTTCGGCACTGGTTTCCCCTAGGACGAACCGGGTTCCATGGCCCAGGAATACCGTTCGAGAAACCACCTTGTCGACAAGTTGTCCATGACCATGCAACTATATGCAACTTATCTAAGAAGAAAACATATAATGCATGATAAGGAAAACTAAGCAAAACCATCATTCTCATCCATCTTGCCATCTAGCCATCTTGCCTTGAGCCAATGCTCACATTATCATCTGCCCATCCAGGGTCTTAGTGAAACCAACATTCTACATCGGCACAGGATAATAGAATGTTGTTTTCTAATCTCTTTGCCACATCTTTGGTATCATACCTCTTTCCAACCAACTCAATGTACTTACCGCCCAGTTCCTGGGACTTAGCACCTGTTTAGCATACATTCATTCGGACATAATTCAAGCATACTCACTGCCCAGTTCTTTGGGTCTTAGCATCTGTTTTACCATTTATTCATTGAGCCAAAGCTCAATATACTCACCGCCCAAGTATTTGGGACTTTGCCATCACCTGTCATGCAATTCATCGCAACAGTGTACAAGCATACAATTCACTTAGCCACAACAGTTTACGTTCATGTGATTATTATCTTTCATTATCTTTCCAAATTCCATGCAAGGTGTTATTGAGCAACACAATAAGAAACATAGCAAACTCATCCTTATTTTAAGCGTGAAGCTAAAGGATCTTTGAAGGGTTCAACACTACTCACATTCATAGGACGATTCCCGCCACGATCGCATAGCCTTCCAAGCGATCCTTCGCAAAATTCCAAGTCCAACAAGGCTTCATCGAACCAACCATCCATCATAAGGCATCTTGCGGGTCGGGGCACTACAATATATACCACCCAGAAAAAGTTTCGTCCTCGAAACTTAAAACAAAACTCATCCCCAAAACTTCAACCAAGCTTTCATGAAACTTCTCTAAAATCAACTTGCACCATCTAATATTTCTTCGCAATCTCTCGATTGATTTCAAGTAATGTATCGTCTCGTTACAGCATCCCAAATAATTCAACATAGTTTACCATCTTTGATCTTTCCTCCGACACTCGTGCAAATCCTTAGCACATAATAATCCTCCCCGTGGCTTCGTTTGAATTCAGCATACCACTTAGTTGGAATCATACATATATTTTAGGCGTCCCCGAAATACATGCACTTCAGCCAAGTTCAGTGATAGAGAAAACGAACGAGCTACGGTGTACCTTCCTTTTCGAACATCAGTAATTCTTTTTGAGCATCTCGTATAATCCCACTTGTTCATTCAATATCCAACCAACTAATAACACAACAGATGTTACCAATTCCAACTCAAGCAATTATCCTCAACCGATCCAAAATTTCCAAAATATTTCGACTTAGATGTATCAAGTATTCCTTTCAAGTTCATTGTCATCCATGCCACCAAAGTTGATAAATCCCATAGCAACATTTTATTTCGATACCCCGATTCTCATCGGTCAAATCTTGTACTCATCATCGTTCGCATCCATATACTTTGTTTGCAACTTGTAAATTTCCCAATCATGATCCATCTTCCAAATTGTACCATCCTTCAAATTGTACCATCATCCCACTCTAGTAATATTTCTCATTGTACTCAAATGTTTCTTCGTATTGATCAAGCCAACAATATTTATCCTCTCGTATAGGCAACTATCATATTCCAGCAACATTAATTCTGAGGGTCATTCATATTCACATTCACATCTCGCCGTTCTCGACTACATGTATTATCCAATTCCGTCATTACACTTATCCTCAATTCTGATTCGGTCAATGAAATTATTCCAACTATCTCAAAGCACTACCAACAATTTTCGTACCTCAATATCAATCAATCAAATCCAACTAGTCCCAACAATTCCCAGCAATCTAACAAAGGCAACCAAATTTCAAAACCAACATGATCCGTCATCCCATCCAACATTATAACATCAATATTTCTCAAATATCTATTCCATTCCAAGCCTACCTTCCAACACATCTTATTCATTCCAATTATACTCACGCAACACCAATAGGGACATCCTACGGTTTACCAATAGTCAACTTAGCATACAATCAAGTCTCTACGGTCAGCTAATCTAAGCTGAACCAGATATTCAGCTAACCCATATGAGATGAGTAGCTATCAGGGACATACTTATCTCTTATCTTAGAGGCAACCAATTCTCAACATAGGGCAACTCTATAGTCTGACCAACTTAGGGACATGGAACACCACCCCAATCTTATGAACTTATACCCAACACGGACAACTGAAGAACATAGCCAACCAATCTGAGACTTAATCAAGCAACCAACAATCTAGGCAACAAACCGACACTCTAGGCAACCAACCGACAATCTAGGCAACCAGCCGACAATCTAGGGTCAAGTCTTTCTACCCATACTCATACTCGAGTCATACCCAACGAAGTCTCATTCTAGACTTACCCGCAACCGACCAAATCTATCCGACAATTCTATCCAACAATTCTATGGGTCAATCTCGAAGCTATCATATAAAACTCCTCAATAGAATATTCAACTTTCAATTTCCATTTGCATAGACATAGCATCACTTGTTCAATCCGACTTGCATCCTCATATCGTACTCATATGTCTATTCAATCGGGTCAACTATTCTGAATCATCATCCGATATTGTTATCTCAATACTTTATCACTTATGATCTCTTTCTTACGGTCTCTTCGCGACATAATCGTTTCCCATATTTTTAGATCATCGATACGGTCCGTACTCTTTTAACCAACAAAAATAAGGCAACTATAATCATATTTCTTCCGAGGCATCATTTATAAATTTTCTAACACCAACACGATCATCTCTTAGCAATTTACGTTAACCATCAATATTAGTTTTGTATCATCTCCTTCTGATTCCATAAGAAGATTTACTATTCATGCACCAATCCAATCTCTATAGCACCAATCATCTAGCAATCATGCATCGGTCATCTTAGCGGACATAACATAACTCATTAGCTAAGTCATAATCCAACAATTCTATATTCCACCAAACTTGTTATTCAAGCGACAACATCATCTACCGACATGGTCTATTACATATCGCTGCACCTCGATACTTATTTATATTCCAGCCATTCGACTCTCGTAAGGAACATCCACTCTTTCGTACATCAAGGGACAAGTACCCATTCTCTATGCCTCAAAATAGTCAAGGGTCATAACTTGTTAATTCGGGACGTCAATTTCCTTCAAGCACACTGCACCACGTGCTAAGATCATCCATTCTTCAAGTCCATTCTCTAACTTTTTGGTCGTCGATGCAACTCTCTGCATTTTCTAAATCATTCGCAACATCCCGATAAGCGTCTAACATTACCATCAGTTCTATCGATATCCAACATGCAATTTCTTTAACTCAATTCCAACATCGTTCAATATTCGGTCCATAGTTATTCTCGCAAAATCATTCGATAGTAACACCACCCTATCGTTACCAAGTCTACCATTCTCCTTACCCAACTGATTCAAGTACTCGCCTGAATCTAAAATTTGTTTTATTCCCAACCAAGGCATTCATTCATATTCTCAATTCTCTTATTACCCAACATAATGCTAACCGACAAGGTCTTGCGATGGTTCATCTGAACACATCAAAATCTTACAACGATCATCCAACTTAACAATCAAGGAACACGCCTAGCCAACATGTATCAATCGTAAGCTCAGCTACGATTCGATACCACCCACTACCTTATAGGTAAAGCAATCACAAAATCATAGACACAACAAGGGTCAAGGGACATCTTATCACGACGAGGGTATATGTAATATACCACCCAGAGCTCAAGCCATACCCAACACAATATTCCCTCGCATCAAACCAACGTCCAACATGGACAATCCATCCCGTAGTGGTTATGCTGACCACAAATACCGACTCAAAATTCTGTCGATTCCCATTCACTGAAATCCATACACATTCTGTTCCAACATACCAAGCCATCACCCACGATCGATTGCTGCATAACAATCGACTCAAAGAATCCCACACATAAGACATCCAGCATACATCACAAACTTACGTATCGCATCATTGTTATTCTTTTTGGTATCTTTTACAAATTCAACAAAGCACACATATCACAGCCCACATATTTAGACTTATTGTATGGAACACCCAGTGAGAGGTTAGAATGATCAACGAACTTTCAGTCAAGGGAACAACTTAGAATAGTTTGGAAGCAACACAGAACAATCGCAGAAGCACTATGAATCATCATAGAGGCAACTTTAATTTCTTCGCGGAAGCAACTTTGAGTATTCGTGGAAGCAACTTTGATTCACCGCGGAAGCAACTTTTGAATAATCGCGGAAGAAATCTTTGAATCATCGCGGAAGCAGCTTAGAATCATCTTAGTAGCAACATTGATTCGAAACAAATCGAATAGGAATCCAAGGACGTAAAGCCGTGCTCTGATACCATTATGTCACGCCCCGATCCCGGAGGATCGAAAACAAGCCACTGGGCGTGATGCCGTACAAGTCTAGATTGCACTTATACAAGGCAAAACCATTACAGTTCCTGGTAATTCTCAGAAACATCGACAAGGCAGCAGAACCAAGCAGATAAATTGAAGTCACACAATTTATGAAGAAATGTATCTCTTTATTGATAATCAAAATGGATTACAAGACTTGCAGCAGGATACAGAGTTTACAATTGATTACAAGACTCGCAGCGGAATACAGAGTTTACAACTGTTTACAAGGCTCTTGAATAGCCAACTGAATGTATACACTTGCCCTTTAGGCTACAAATGAATATACCGACTTCTTTACAATGACTTGCCAATTTGGCTACAATCTTACTGGTACATCTGAGTTCCACTGTTCCATACATTATGTCCCGTATAGCAGAAGACATCGTCTTGAAAGAAGAGCTTCTGCACACCCATCCGATTCATCGATGCCAAGCACTGATTCACAGGATTTCCCCCAAGCAAACACCTGTAATATTGCCCACAACGTGGGTCAGTACATCATCAATGTACTGGCGAGCGGTGCTGGCCCAACTCACCTAAGAAGACAGCACTAAGTAATCATGTTACAGAACATTATTATCAATGGTCTTTCTCGTTGCCTTAGGATCAATTTCATGTTATAGCCGACAAGAAGTAAAGCATGCAAATCTCATAGCCAACATGATTAAAAGCATACTGTTATCACCCTTTGGTGATTCTTACCCACGGTCGTGTAGTCATCCCTGTACATTTATAATACTTACTCTGCCTGCGCAAGACATTGTTAGAAACAATATCATGATTCAATATGAATATCACCGTTCAGGTGATTCTTACCAACAGCCGACATCCTTCCCTGTATTTGAGTAATAACTTACTCTGCCTGCATAAGACATCATTAGCACCTGACCTATCTATATGAAGGTCACTGGCGACACGCCATCCTGGACCGTCTTACAGATATACAGCGCCCTTGCTAGTGCAGGTAGCTAGCCCCACTGCAAGTCCTGTATACCGTGCTACTACTTCAGCACTGCCACTACTTCGGCACTGGTTTCCCCTAGGACGAACCGGGTTCCATGGCCCAGGAATACCGTTCGAGAAACCACCTTGTCGACAAGTTGTCCATGACCATGCAACTATATGCAACTTATCTAAGAAGAAAACATATAATGCATGATAAGGAAAACTAAGCAAAACCATCATTCTCATCCATCTTGCCATCTAGCCATCTTGCCTTGAGCCAATGCTCACATTATCATCTGCCCATCCAGGGTCTTAGTGAAACCAACATTCTACATCGGCACAGGATAATAGAATGTTGTTTTCTAATCTCTTTGCCACATCTTTGGTATCATACCTCTTTCCAACCAACTCAATGTACTTACCGCCCAGTTCCTGGGACTTAGCACCTGTTTAGCATACATTCATTCGGACATAATTCAAGCATACTCACTGCCCAGTTCTTTGGGTCTTAGCATCTGTTTTACCATTTATTCATTGAGCCAAAGCTCAATATACTCACCGCCCAAGTATTTGGGACTTTGCCATCACCTGTCATGCAATTCATCGCAACAGTGTACAAGCATACAATTCACTTAGCCACAACAGTTTACGTTCATGTGATTATTATCTTTCATTATCTTTCCAAATTCCATGCAAGGTGTTATTGAGCAACACAATAAGAAACATAGCAAACTCATCCTTATTTTAAGCGTGAAGCTAAAGGATCTTTGAAGGGTTCAACACTACTCACATTCATAGGACGATTCCCGCCACGATCGCATAGCCTTCCAAGCGATCCTTCGCAAAATTCCAAGTCCAACAAGGCTTCATCGAACCAACCATCCATCATAAGGCATCTTGCGGGTCGGGGCACTACATCCCCTCCAGGCGATTAGGGCATCCGGAGATCGTGGCTCCCTCCGGGCAACTTCTGGCGATGGCCTCGGCGGGGGGCTCCGCCCCCCTAACGGGTCGACGGTGGGGGCCTCCGGCCAACCCGGCCGTCCATTGGCGGGCGTCGGCCTGGGCGATCCGCCGATCTATGGCGGCTTGCAGGAGAAGGCGGGGGCTCCGCCCCACCTGTTGGACCTGCGATGGGGGCCTCCGGCCATCGTGGTCAGTCGGCGGTCGGCGTCATCCATGGGGATGACCAGTCAAGACGTGGAGCAGTAGTAGATCTGCGGGCGTCGACCGGGGCCTTCGGACCTACTGATGGGCCAGTGGCGGGGGCCATCGGCCTACAGCGCACGTCCGGTGTCGTCGCCCCTATGGGAGACACGCCGGTGAGTGCTGCAGGAGATGGTTCAGCGGTGGGGGCTCCCGCCTATGGCCGTCGCTTGGCGGTCGGCGTCCTTGGGAGCGACCCGCTTGGATGCGGCGTTGGAGGTGTCCCTTGCGGCACTCACCGGCGTGGGTGGGGCGGTGTCTTTGCTACGGTGGGAGGCTCCGTCGGGGTTCCTGCCACGGTGGGAGGCTCCGCACCCTGCCCCGGTCCCTCGAGCATTGGGCCGGTGGCTTGTGACAAGGCGGCATTGAGTTTGAAACCCTCGACAACGGCGGCGGCCACGTCGACGGTGGGTGGCACGGCACGGAGCTTCGCTGCGGTGGTGGGCGGATCCGCGACGAAGTCTACGACTGGTTTGCCGATGGTTGATTTTAGACCAGCCATTGTTTCCGATGGCCGGAAGGTGATTGTTTTTTCTCAGTCGGACATGGAGGCCCTCACGGCGCCGTGTGGGCTAGACCTAATTGGCAAGTTTGCTCGACGGAGACTCCCGGTTGAGACTATTAGACAGGCCTTTGATTCGCGGGGTTTCAGGGGGTTGATTGAGGTGAAGGCGATCGATGATCGACACGTCCTTATACAGCCCCACGTCGAGAGTGATTTTCTCCGGCTGCGGTCTAAGGACTGTTGGTTCGTTGGTCGGGTTCCGATGGTGATATTCCGGTCGTCGGTGGACTTTTTGCCGTAGAGAGAGGACCCTCGGGTTCCGATCTGGGTGGCCTTCCTCGGGCTTCCTCACTGTTTGTTTGATACCAATGCGGTTCTTTCTATTACATCTGGTCTCGGCACTCCGCTCAGTTCTGATCGGGCTACGGCGTCCTTTCGAGGCCGGGGGTGGCAAGGGTTTTGGTTAAAGTGGATGTCAGCAAACCACTTCAACATGAGGTGTTCTTCCAATTGCCTGATGGTGTTCGCTCGCAGCCGGTTGTCTATGAGCGGAGACCTCTTTACTGTGTCTCCTGTGGCCACCATGGTCACGTTGTGAGTGATTGTGGGCGACCACAGGTGAAGACTTCTTTCGTAGGAGGAGCTGATAGAGCTTCCAACCCTGTCGGCCTTGCTCCAGGCGTTGAGTGTGAGGAGGACGGTCCATTGGGTGGCCGTGGGCTTAGCAGGGGTCGTCGGAGGAGACGGTTAAGGCGCGAGAAAGGGAAGGGGACACGGCAGATATGGAAGCGCATCGAGGGGCGTGATGATAGCACGGGGATCACACAGCACGGATTGTGCGGGAGTATTGATACCCGTGCGAATTTCGTTTCGCCTTCCTGGCACGTAGGAAAGTCTTCCTCGGGCCAGCTGGCTATATGGTCGTATGATTGGCGGCCCATTATGGAGGGACGTAGCGATCCAGGCTCTAGCTTGGATGGAAAGTTGGGCCCCGAGCGGGGCATTGGGCCTATTGAATTATCGGTTTTTCCTATTATTATCCATAGCCAGCTGGGACAGGGAGTTGTAGCGGCTGATTCTGACACCGAGGATCGTAGCTTGGTGGTATGGGAGGAGGCCGGTCACGGTTCTTTATCAGTCTGGGGTTATGACTCAGCTCCTGGTGATGATAGGGTTTCCCTGCCCGAGGTTAGACCTTCCACTGCTATCTCCGAGGGCCGTGAAGAAGACTGGCAGATGGTGCCTTATAAGAAGGCGGCTGGTAGGCGGAGGAAGTCGATGGCTCCTCAGTCGGATCGACTTCTTCGATCACATGCTTCCCGAGTTAGGCGGGACCCCAAGAAGGTCCATGGTTAAATTCCTTATCTGGAATGTTCGAGGGACGGTGAACAGAGCTACTTTATCCCGTCTCAGGTCCTTGTATCGGACCAACTCTATTCAGGTTCTTGCCATTATTGAGCCCAAGGTGATATCCTCTAAGCTTCTTTCTTACCAATTGAGGTTGTGTTTTGATGATAGCTTTTGCAATAATAAGGGCAATATCTGGATTTTCTGTGAGTCGGGTCTTGGGATCAATTGTATTGATTCCTGTGATCAGGCTATTACGGTGCAGCTTTCTTTGAGTTGTTTTTCGCTTCCGGTGTGGTTGTCGATAGTTCATGGTGCAGAGACACGGCAGGGGAGGAGGACTTTGTGGAGGCATCTTCTGGACGTCCAAGCTAGGGACATTGCCATGCCCTGGGCGGTGGGTGGGGACTTCAATATCATTGCATCTCCGGACGAGAAATTTGGAGGCCGACCTCCTGACTCGAGGGCCATTGCGGACTTCCTAGACTTCCAGTTGGCTGCCGGATTATCCGATGTTGGTTTCAGAGGTAGCATCTATACTTAGGTGAACGGGCAGTCTGGGATTGATCGACAGGGTTCCCGTCTTGATAGGCTACTTGTGACGGGTAGTTGGATGGATGGTGTCCAGGTTTCTTGCGAGCATCTTAATCGGGCAGAATCTGATCATTCACCTCTTCTGATATTCTGCCAGCCAGCTTCTCCATCCCTGCGCAGAGGCTTCCAGTTTCTTGACTTCTGGACTTCACATCCGGATTTTCTTCCGATTGTGGCTCGGGCGTGGAATTCATGTTGGCATTATGATGCGCTTGAGCGGTTGGGCATGCGCTTGAGGACGACGGGGCATGTTCTGGCTGGATGGAGCAGAGCTACTTTCGGAGACATTTTTCAGGAGGTCCGTCGGGCTGAGGACGCTGCCTTGGCGGCGGAGCAGGATTATGAGCTTCATCCTTCGGAGAGGGGGAGGGCTTCATGGATGGAGGCAGTTGCCAGATTGAAGCAAAAGGTCCAGGTTGAGGAGTCTTTCTGGAAACAAAAAGCCAGATTGAGATGGAATCTGGAAGGAGATAAGAATACTCAATTTTTTCATGAGTGCACCAGGAGTAGACAAAGAAAGATGAGTATTCAGAAAATTATTCGAGCTGATGGATCAGAAATTGGGTCTACCGCGGAGGTTGCGACGGAGGCATCTTTATTCTTCTCGAAGTTGTTTAGTGCTGAGCCTAGTTCTGATGAGGACGCCTTCCTCGATGTCATCCCTAGCATTATTTCTATGGAGGATAATTCTGATCTTATTCGTTGTCCTGATAGAGCGGAGTTGTTGGAGATTGTTCGGGGGATGGACCCGGCTAGTGGCACAGGACCGGATGGCTTTTCTGGGAGAATCTTCTCAGTTTGTTGGGACATTATTGCTGCTGACGTGGAGGAAGCCGTTGTTTCGTTTTTTTTGGGTGCACGTCTTTCGATTTCCATTTCGGATACCTTCTTATTTCTTATCCCCAAAGTCGAGCACCCGAGGAACCTCTCTGATTTCTGCCCTATTAGTCTCTGCAATTTCTGTAACAAAATTATTTCCAAGATCATTGCTTGCAGGTTGAGGGAGCACCTTCCCAAAATTATTTCTCCGGAGCAAAGTGCTTTTGTTCAGGGGAGAGAGATTGTGGACAACATCATTATTGCTTAGGATATGGTGGCTTCGATGAGGGAACCCAACCATGGTGGAAATATTGCTATTAAGCTGGACATGCAGAAGGCTTATGACAGAGTCAAATGGCATTTCCTCCTGAGGGTTCTTCGGAGATTTGGTTTTAATGAGGTCTTCTGTGATCTTATTTATCGTCTCCTGGCGGACACCCGGTATGCGGTCCTTCTCAATGGCGCTCCTACAGATTTTTTTCTCGGCGTCTAGAGGGATCCGGCAGGGGGATCCTCTTTTCTCGGCTCTCTTCATTATTGCTGCGGAGGTACTATCTCGGAACCTCAAGCTTCTTCAGGAATCCAACAGGAGATCTTCTTTTCACACTCCGATTGGGGAATCGCGTATCTCGTATTTGGCATATACGGATGATGTTCTCATTTTTACTTCGGAGGACATTACTGGATTACGCGCTCTCCAGCAAGTACTGCAAAGGTATGAGGCTGTTTTTGGACAGAAGATCAATTATTCTAAATCTGCCTTTTATACTGCGACTCCATTGGATGTGGATCGGGCTCGGACTATTTCTACTCTCTTCAGATTTAGTACTGGTACCTTGCCATTCTCTTATTTGGGTTGCCCGCTATCTTGCGGGAGAAGGAATACGGGGATGTTTAGCTATTTGCTGGATAAAATCCGTTCGAAGCTGATGGGCTGGCAGAACAAGATTCTTCCTCCTGGGGGTAAGTTGGTGCTTATTAAGAATGTTCTTTCATCTATCCCTATGTACACATTGGCTGCATGTTGTCCTCCCCGGGCCGTTCTCAGGACGATTGAGAGGATGTTTGCGGCTTTCTTCTGGGGTAGCAAAGATGGGGTGGCTAAGAGGAGTTGGCTGGCATGGCGGTTCGTTACTCGGACTAAGTCCGAAGGAGGCCTCGGGATAAAGTGCCTGAATGATATTATGGATGCCTTTTCTATGAAGCTGTGGTGGAAGTTGAGGCATGGGAAGGGCCTTTGGGTGGAGCATCTTAAATCAAAATATTTTCGTAAGCGTCATCCTTGTGATGCGTTTATGACTTCCAAGTGCTCCCATGTTTGGCGACGGATTCTGCGGGGGAGGGAATTGGCTGAACCATTTATCTTGTTTAGACTTGGGCGTGGTGAGGGTTCAGCGAGGTGTGAGGATTGGATTCCGGGGGGTCCTCGGTTGGATAGGGTTGCTATTCCACAGGCTGAAGGAGTGTCTTCTGGGACCAGGCACGGAACGGGGAGACGGACTCGGGGGCGGAGTCTAACACAGGCGAGGGGGTCTGCTGATTCGACGGCTACACAGTGCTTGGGTACTGGGGAGCTCCGGAGATTGGCCAGATTCGCTGGAAGAAGGGTGGTTCTTCCCCAACGTACGGTGATTGTTCGGGCTCTTTCGGATAGGGAAAGAAAGATCAGAGATTCGAGGACGAGGAATTCTGATAATGGTGGTCCGGCTATTCGATCTTTTTGGACAGCCACTAGTTGGGATCTGTCTCTATTTTTGGACCAGTTTGGAGTAGAGGCAGCAGGGCGGCTCAGAGAGGCGAATCTGACATGTTCTTCGGCTCCTGATTCTCTGGATTGGGGGGAACGGAAAGGTTTGTTCATGTTGGCTGCAGCTTGGAGATTTTGTCGGACTTCTCACCCTACATCATCACTCTTTTCTAATATTTAGGGCAAATATATTTCGGCAAAGTGGAGCATTTTGATGTGGCGGGTCTGTCACAACCGGCTTCCTACTGATGACATTATTCAGAAGATTGGCTTCCATCTGGCTTCCAGGTGTCATTGCTGTCAGGCTGGGCATGGGGAGAACCTTCAGCATATATTTTTCCACGGGGATCTTGCTACGACGGTTTGGTCTGCTTTTCGAGGTTTTTTCAAGGCACGGATGCATAGTGACTTTCTCGTCTTTCTTCAAAGATGGTGGCGGGGTCCGGGCAGTCATCATCGGAGATCATTGGCGGGTGCGATCATTTGGGTGCTATGGAAGAACAGGAATAAGCATCGTTATGAAGGACGTGGTGCTGGATCCAATTTCTTGGTTCGGGAGGTGAAGCGACAGTTTCGGAAGTCGCTTTTGAGCTGTCGTCACCTTCCGACTATTCCTCATTGGGCATTAGAGTAGTGCTTTTATTCATTTTCTTTCTTCGTACTTGTTACCATGAGGTTGGATGTACTCATTACCCTCTTTATCAATAAAGGTAACGGTTATTTTAAATATATATATATATATATATATATATATATATATATATATATATATATATATATCAAACAGACACGAAATCTAACCAAACTACATCTACAGGTCTAGGGTACCTAGGTGCATGCTCCTATGAAGAAAAATCAGGATTAAAAGGGGGTTTAGAAGCATTTACCTATTGAGAGTTGGAATCTCAATACAAAAGTCTCCAAAACGTCTCGACACCCAAATTTCTACGGTCAAACGCCCCCAATTCTTTGCTAGCAAACCTCCAGCAAGTTTCTCTCCTCCCAAGGATCACAACGTAATTCGTTTGGTCCAAATCAGATGAGAGATGAGAAAGAGAGAAATTAGGGTTTGTAAAAGAGGCTTGATGCTAACATGTGAATATAAAGAGAATGGGGGGCAGTTTTGGCCGGCACACTAGTAGGGTTAGGGTTAAGGTTTAGGTATGGGCCAAAAACTCCATAAGTTATTTAGAAAGCCTTTTAGCAAAAATTCCAAAAAGCCAAATAACTTAAAACCCTAAAAATCAATTCAAAAAGTTTCCTAATTAGGACTATAACTCAAAATTCAAATCTAACTAGATAATTAGGTTTTTAAAGTCATGGTTAGTCTCTAATCATGGTTAGCTAAGGTTAAACCAACTATCAACACAAAACACCAATTAAATTGTTATAAAATAATCCAAAAATTTAAAAAAAATCACATAATTATCAAAATACCCTTATTTTAGAAAAGTGGTGGTTACACCAACAACGTCATCTTATCAACTCGTGCCTGCCTTTCGGCCCATATTTGCTACGCAACAACTTGGTCGTGCCATAAATCCCATTGTATAACATAATCGAGGCAGTGCCTCAGCACTTAGTAACTTGCCTATACTTGTGTCGTAACTACGTGGTCGTGCCATAACAAATCGAGGCCGTGCCTCGCAATTCAACGACTTAACCGAACTTGTCCTATGGCCCTTCTTGACTTAACTCGTAAGTACTAAATTCCAACTTATGCAACTCTATGCCGATGACTTATTACTCGGTGCCCCATCTCGTGTCGAAGCACGTGTCCGTACTATAGTCAAATCTTAGGCCCATAATGGTGTTGCAGCCGTGCACACCCTCCTAACTCAGTTTGTGCCGTGCTTGCACTATCTTTGATTTAACCAATACCGTGCATGCGGATTGCCGCTTAGCACACCAACTTATCTATATGAAAGTCACTGGCAATTCAAGCCATTGTGGACATAGCTTGGGTAGGCGGCGGGTCTTTCAATGCAAGGTACCTAGCCCCATAGAAAGCCCCCAATTACCCACACGGTACAATCCAGCACTGCTATAACGTCTTCCCCCTAGGTCGAATGGCCCCGGTGCCCCGGCGTAATACCAGTCGAGAAAAAAATTCTTGTCGACAAGTTGTCCATGACCACGCACCTACGAGAACATCTAGACTCACGTAAATGCATGGCCTACTTTGTGGTATGACTAGAACCATACTTAGCAGAACGTGCATAGGAACCATACTATGCAAAACGTGCATTAGAACCATACGATGCAAAACGTGCATCCTTAGAGACTCCCAAACGAGGGACCACCTCGGCGACAAACGGTCGCATAAAATTTCCACTCTTTGGAATCCAGGAAACGACTATTGTATAGCCTTTCCAACTTAACTTGAACAAAATGTGTTCTTTAAGTGCCATAGACAGTGTCTAACTTTTCATCTAGCCAACCGTGGCTCATACCTTAAACCAACTCGTGTCCTATGCGACACTATCGTCCAAGTCATACTTTTTATGACAAGCCTTGAGATTGTATGACTAGGTGACTTAACAACCGCAGAAAGTACGAGACATTACTTAGAATGACTTCGATAACCCAATATAACTTTTGCCTAACTCAATCGTACAACAACTTAATCCGTAGGACGGGCAAGGGCTATGCCAAGCCTTGGACGATAGGACCGTGCATATTTTATCAAAGCATTTATAGTACGACGTCTATGACTTAGGCTAAGTTCATAGCTTTGTGGCAGCTTAAACCAACTTTTTTCTTCCAAACCACGGGACAAAGGACCGAGTATCATTTTGAAAGTACGTCGTGAAACACTTCTATGCCGACCGTGGGACCTTTCCATATTCTAACTCAATTCGACCCAAGTTGGGATTATTCCCTTAGCTATGTGGATTCGTCTCTCTTTATTATCAAGCCTACTTGTGCGTCTGAAAACATTCGTTTTATTAGTGCGAAGTCCAAGCTGAGACAAGTTCACCGAAGTCACCCACCTGAACGAGGAGTCGCATCGACCGTGCGGGTCTTCGAGCTGGCCGTTGCATGGCTAAGTTCGAACGCAGTTGGCATTTTGATTCCTCCGATTGAGCTGAGTGGGAGGGGCATTACAACAGTTTTGCGACATTTTGCGACCTCCATAGATGTTGCCAATTGACAACGTTTTGTGATAGAAATTTGGACGCATTGACGTCAGATTGGTGACGCATTGATACAAGAATTGCGTTGTTTTGTGACGTCTAAGGATATCGTCAATTTGCGACCTTTTGTGACATCCTTAGACGTCGCAAATCTGCAATATTGGGCGACACCTCTAGATGTTGCTGATTTGCGATGATGACATAGCGTCGCAGATTAGCGATGCTTTGCGACGTTTCGTGGCGTCGCAAAGCATCGCATAATGTCGCTAATTCTTAAAAAATAAAAAATAAAAACCAACATTCCAGCAACTAATTTGGTATAAAAGACAGCATTTCAGCAGGCACAATGAATGAATAAGTGCATCCAATATAAGTCCACCCAACATCAACAAGTCCATCTGTCACTACCACATTTCTAGTTTGAGGGTATTTTTGTCATTTTTGAATAATTTGAATTTAATATATTTTATTAGGAATCTAAAATGATTTATTTGAATGGTGTGATTTAAATACTAGTTTATTTATTGCCATGTGGTTTTGGTTAGCCTAACCTAGATTGGACCTAGTGTCACGACCCGCACCCTGAAGAGGGGCACGAGTACGTGGTTACGTCCAGCCTACGCTGCAGTATCGGCGGTAGAACGCTGTATATAGGGTCTGTAAATACTACGACTAAAACCAGATAAATGTACCTGTACAGTATATACACTCCGAATGGAGGTGACATAGCAATACAGTCTCAATTACATATATCAAACTAAGGTAGATAGTACGGAAAGGAAAATACGATAGATAAAACAGGAAATGAGTCAAAGAACCACAAGTCAGAGCTATACACAAACAACCATGGTCTCAGAAAATATATAATAGATACTACAAATCTGAAAGTGCTAGCTGGCTCGCAGGCCAGGCAAATCTAGCTAAACTATACTACTCAGGGTGAGCAAAATCTAGTGGCTCTACCAACAAGCCACAGTCTAAGTCTACTCCGTCAGACTCTACCCCATAGTAGGTCGGGCAGTCAGCCTCTGAATCATCTGTAAAATTTATCAACGGTATCCTGTCAGGAAAATGAGCAAGTACAAACACCAACAGCAGTTCCATATGAATTAATAAATTCTATAAGAGACAGTGTAATGAAATACAAGACAAAATCAACTGGAAATATATATATAATGGTGAGAGTACTGAAAAAGGACAACAATATGAATGTATATAGGGCGACTTGGGAACTATTCGGAAAGCCGAGTTACAACCCCTAACCAAATAAGGATTGGGGCTGTAACCCTTCTCCCGAACATTACTTAGTCACCACAGATAATAAATATAAAAGGTGCCTTGAATTATTAGTGCGTCATGTGATCGGTTTGGGAAACATGTTCAAGCTTTCCATCTGACCGGCTACAACCAAATAACAAGTACGAAACAACAAGTGTGAAGATAAGGCCGGTCACCATGGAAAGTTGTGAACAAGTGTCGAGTACAAGTGTGAAACAACAAGTGGGTATTTTGATCACACAACCACTAATAACTCCCCATCCCCGAATAGTATAAAAGATCCGGTCATAACACGTCATGACACGAGATTTAAGAGCAGGTGATCAGCCCACTCCCAAGTCCATGTCTATACAAGTACAAGTAATAAATCGAGTCATATACCAATATACCAAGTAATCCGGGAACAACATCTCATGACAGGATCCGACATATACTAGTCCGTGAAATATCGTGTCTGAAAATCAAGTAAGACACTACAACTGAATCGAATATAGCAGATATCAAGACAATGAAAACTATCAGTGAATGTACTCGCCTGTGGTCCTGAGCTGATAGGGTGAACAGACGCTCAGAGAGATCACAGACCTAAGATAAGATACTATGAGTCAAACAGGGCTAAATACTGAAAAAGGAAACCAATTCAAGTCATGAATGCAAGTCTAAGTCAAAACTAGGTCAATCTAGGTCAGACTAAATCATTCTAGGTCATACTAGCTCATACTGGGCTATACTAGGTCATCCTAGGTCACTGGGAGTCAATCCAAGTCAAACTAGGTCAATTTGGTTCATGGGTTGACTTACAGTTGACTTTTGGTCAAAAAGTCAACTCTGGTCAACTCTGGTCAACACTGAGTCAACCCTGGGTCAAGCCTAGGTCAAACAAGTTAAATGTTGACTAACAGTTGATTTTCAGTCAACTGGTCAACTCTGGTTTGGTTTCGGTCAAATCGGGTCGCTTAAAGGCTAAGTTTGACCCTCGGTTGACTTTTGGTCAAAACGGTCAACCGACGTCAAAACTAGTCTATGAGCACCTTATTTGATCATTACCAACCACGGGAATAAAGTTCTAACTCTATCTTAGACTTCTAACACAAATACCCTATTTTCTAAGTAAACTAGCATTTACCCTTCTAAGGTAAATCCCAATACCTTGCCCAATCCCAAGGAAACCTTGCAAATACCCATTGTACTAACCTAGACTCCTTAGGGTAGCTAGATATCAACCTATCTAGGGTTTACCTACCAAGGAAAATGGGTATCCTAGGTATCTAGGCTATGTTGGGTTACATATAGGTTTTACCTTATTACCTATCTACCATATCATGTATTTACCCTCACAACACTCTCACATTCATCTACACACAACCCTCTCACCAAATACACTCACATAAACCACACTTATAGGCTCTCCTATAGGTTTCCTATTAGTTTGCACATAGGCTAACTATGGTTCACTTAACTACACTCACTAATGGCTCACACACACACACACAACTCACAAACACACACACACATAGGCAAATTGTGGACTGATTTAAGTGTCATGGTGGGGCTGATTTTGTGGAGCACTTGGACTGATTTGGAGTGGGTTTAGGACAGCAAGTATAGGGCCAAAATCTGGACTGATATTGGACTAGAGTGGACTGTCATATAGGGGAAATATGTGGACTGTTTTGAGGTAATTTAGGACAGCAATGTGGGGTTGTATTGACAGCCAAGTGAGGATGGAATATGGGCTATTAATGTGCTATTTTTGTGGCCAAGATGTGGACTGATAATGGGTTAAGGACAGCCAAGTATGGCAAGGAAAAGTGGGCTGTTTTCATGGGTTGAAGGGGCTATTTTGATGGCAATATGTGGGGGTGTTTTAGTGGGCTGTTTTGACAGCAAACAAAGGGGACAGCAGGCCTAGGATGGCTGCTGTTTTGGGTAGAAAAGAATGGATATTCCTCTCCCTATAATCCCACACAAACACTCTACATCTCTCTCTATATCCCCTCTCATAAACTCCTCTATTTCACACATCTCTCTAACACCCATTTAATCAAACACTCCTCCTACACACCCCTCTATCAACACAAACACACACACTCATCCTTGCTATGGCCGAACCTGTGCTTGTCCCCTTCCCATACCAACATCAAGCACCACACCACATAATATATATACACTAATATATATATAAGCCATATTTTTTTTTATATATACATATATATATATATATATATATAGTGATATATATATAACTATATATATACACATATAGATTATAGAAATAGGATACATTATGATACATGGAAAAACATATTCCCAAACATATGTAAAATCTGGAATGAATATTAGAATAGCAATAAAACAATACACAAACAATTCACATGTGTCCAAATTGGGGGTTTTCCCACTTGGACACGATCCTACTCCTAGGACACCTCTACAAATATCCAAATGGACACGAAATGGACACCAATGGGCACCAAACCATGGGAGTCATTCCTATAGGTCAAAATGAAGCTAGTGCATGAAAAGAATGAGAAGGAGAAGGGATTTATACCTCCCGGTGATTCGATCCCGAAACGCCACCGACACGTAGAAGCTCCAAACGGACACGGACAAGCTCCGAATCCTCCCAAACTTGAGGAGCTCCTCCTTTGGATAGAATGGAGAAGGAAGGATGAAGGTTTGGTGAAGAAATGGAGGGATTTGGAGTTGATTTGGTTAGGGTTAGCTCTCAAATCAATTTGGGGAAGAATAAGAGAGAGAATGGAAGAGGAAATAATGAAGTGGCTTGTCCCTATCCCAACATGTCATGGCCGGCCAACATAGGCTGTTTTGTCCTATTAGGAAATGGCCAAAAAGCCCCTCTCTAGCCTATGGGTTAATACAATGGCAAGGGGTTAAGTTGGGGGTAGTTTAGTCAAACCAAAAACCACTAATCCAATTTAGTAATAACCAAAAATAATTAGTCTAGTCTCTAACTAAAATACTGACATGTGGGCCATGGCTAATTAGTGTGTGGGTCCGCTAAGGTCAACACTACCCCGGGTCCCCGAAATAAGTCAAAACAAGTCGAAATGAGTTGAAATTCGAACCCGATTCAAATAACCCCAAAATAATACAATAAATAAATAAATAATTTCAAAAATATTTAAAAGTGAAAAAATGATAAAAATACCCCTGTTTCTGGAAACTGGGGATGACACCTAACCTAGATTAGTCATAGCTAGCCTATTTAGCCATATTGAGAATTAGTTAGTATTGGATAGTGGTTCGAGTCATGTTTAGCTAAGAGGGTGGTTTGCAACTTAACTAGGAAAGAGCCCTAGATTCTAGGCCACTCAATAGTCATGATTTATTGCTAGCCCTTAGATGCAACCTGAAAACCCTAACCCTAGCTAAAGTGGCCAGCCAAGACCCCCCTTGCCTATATAATATCTCCTTAGGAATTTGTGCCTCTTTTCAATAGCTTATCAGTTTTTCCTAAGAACTAGGTGAGCCTTTGTTTATTTTTCTTCATAGTTTAATCAATAGAGCTCCATTTTTATTGGGATTTCTTCCATAGTGTTCTAATCAATATTCTCCTGCTATTTGTGGAGCCATATCACAGGATTGAATCAATTTGGAGATTTTGGTGGCTTTTCGAGAGCTCATTTAAGAGGCTTTTTGTGTTGAAGAACACACATAGGTAAATTCCTATCCACTCATTAAAATTAGGTTTTCTTTGCGTAAATACCAAGCCCTAGGTGTCCTTGTGTTGTAGGAATAGGGTTTGCTCGATTTCGTGTCCTGTACGTGTCCGTATCGGACACGTATCAGTATTGTGCGCAGGTGTTCGACGAAATGCCACAAAGGGCATTTCGATCGAGATTTCAATTTGTGTTTGAATGGAAATTCGTGTTTTTGTGTCGCTTATGGGTTTCTATTTGACTGAGCTGGATTCGTGTCTTGGTTGTGTCAATTTGGAGTCGTGGACACGGCCACGCGCGTGCGGTCAGCAGTGCCCTGCTGCTCGTGGGCTCGTACGACTGTTCTAGGGCTCGAGGACACGTGTCCTTTGACACAGGCCTTGGGGCAATGTCTGACATGATACCCCCAAGACCATGTGTCATGTGAGTCTGTATCGAGTGAGGGATTCGACCCGCACTGGATACGCGCACCAGTCGACTGACCAGATCTGTGTGTATTTGGTTTGCGTGTGTTGTGGACACGTTCGTGTCATATGTTTGGACACAACAGTAGATGTATGACACGAACACATGATTGTTATTAATTACAAATCTAAATCCTATTAATTAATTGTTATTTTAATAAAGGAATGGGAAAATCCCCATTCGACTGATACTCTAATGTATCAGTGTATAACATACACTGTTCTTCATTCCCTTTTTATGTTAATGATTTATATCATGTGTTTTAGTTATGTTTAATTTGTTGTACAACAAATAACATGTTTAGGATGTAGAGAATCATTTTTGGGAAGAATTGTTGAATGGGTTTTTGAATGTGGGAATTTGTTGATGACTGAATGATGGGATTTGAACCTGTGAGATGTTAGAAATACTAAGACACTGTCACACACAGGTCCTCTTATTACCTGTCAATGTATTCCCTGTTTGATTAAACCTGGGAACTGATTTCCTTTCCCATTTTCAAACTGAATTGGGTTCCTTCCCATTTAACTGTTGTTGATTTCCTTCACTTTACAGTCCCTGTCTTGGGTTCCTGAGACACACACACAGGTTCCTCTCTTAGTACTGTTGACACACATTGCTTGCCTGTGCACATGTTGACTGATAACATACTGGTGACACACACATACAGCTCACATATTTTCTATATACACACTTGTTCCTTCACTAATATTCCTGCTAATGCCATGTATGATTCAATCCTGAACTCTGAGAATTGTTTTCCTTCCCCATTTTTAAATAGTAAAATGGGTTCCTCCCTTAACTAATGTGAATGCCAGATTTTTTTTATACTTTGTTAGCCTGTCACTTGAGTTCATTTCCTGAGTACACTGGACACATGTACACTGTTTTGGCATAACACACTGTTCTGATTTTTCCTCACTGTTTCCCTATCACACATATATTTCCTGTGAACTCTTAACACACACACATTTCCTATCACCTTGAGCCATAATTCACTCACACATGACCCTCATTACTGTCATACTATTTTCCCACATTCACTCACACACAGGCAACACACATATCCCTCTATGTGACACCCTATCCTAATTATTCCCTGTACACACACACACAAAATTTGAGATAACCTTGCATCAATACACACATGTTGCACACTGATTTCAGTCCTCATTAGCACACACACACATTGCCATGATATGTCCTTTCCCTCTCTCTCTCTCTCTCTCTCTCTCTCTCTCTCTCTCTCTCTATATATATATATATATATATATATATATATATATATATATATATATATATATATATATATATATATATGTGTGTGTGTGTGTGTGTGTGTGTGTGTGTGTGTGATATACATGTTTCTATATGTGTGGGTATACCTATAGCTATATATAGCATGCCTAATCTAATGTGATGTGAGAATGGTAGTGTAGGATGTAATGGGTATTTCTATGTGCAATAGCTAATGTGCTAGGCATATTCCTATTGTATATATATATATATATATATATATATATATATATATATATATATTCATAATGTGAATAGTAATATATATCCATAATAGTATTGGCCTACGGTGTGTCTGTTAGACTAGTGAAAGCTTAGTTAGGCTTGTCTAGTCTTGATTAGGCCTAGAATAGACTAGTTAGACTAGTTTAGACTTGTTAGACCTAGTTTGACCATAGTTGACCTAGTTTGACTTCTAGGGTTGACCAAGGTTGACCAAGAGTTGACTTTAGTCTAGATTGACCTAAAATCATGTAGAATGCATAGTAGGACTTCATGTTACCATTTTAGACTTGTTGTTACTTGTGCTGTTCTGAATAGGAGCCAGACACCACTCCTCGGACAGTACTTTCATCTTGGACATTCAGATAGCAGGCGAGTACATTCTCTGATTATTTTATATCATGTTTAGGATTATATTTCCTGCTTTAGATTATCTTACTTGATGCTGACATGTTGGTAACATGGATTGGTACTATATGTATCCCTTCATGAGATCGTATCCCTCTCGGGAGCATCAGATGCTCTTGTCTCGTGTGTTTCACTTACATCACGTATCTCATGCTTCTATTATCAGGAATCTTCGAGAATCGGCTAGTGACTCATGTACCCTCATGATCACCGAGCCTTCACGAATCAATTCATGAATCACCCTTTATGGACGACGTAGTATAATCATGAATCTTAACGTAACTTGACTGGATCCTTGTGTATTGATTGGGGATGGAGGAGTATAAATGAACATGTGGATAATTCCAAGTAGTGTAATCATGAATCAATTTCGTAGTGTAATCATGAATCAGTCCTTAGCCATTCACTTGTTTATCTAGTACTCTGAATCACTAGCACTGTCTCTCTTTTATATATATCATAGATATTTACAAACAGTCTCTCTCTTACATTATGCTATTCTTCAGTTTCCTGTACTTTATTCTCTAGTATGATTATATTTTCTTTTTCTGCTATAACTTGTTGAGATGTATTGTGCTTCCTCCTGTCCTGACTGGACCTGTTAAAATATTACAGAGGATGAGGACGAGGCTGGCTGCCCTACATATTATGGGGCTACCTTAGATGACAGCTGTGAGTTGGACCAGCAGCCGGACCCTATAACTGTGGACGACACTCCTCTAGATTAGGATGTCTTCATTTATATTACTCTATGGATGATTGTATATATTTGATACTTGGGATTGTGATGTATTAGACACTTAGACTCTCTGTTTGTACTTGTGGATTTCCTTTCTTTTTAGCAGTATCTATCTATCTATCCTTCTATCTTATTTTTCTGCCTTAGTTGTGATTGAGTTTATATTCTGCTATGTTACCCCCATTCGGGGAGTATAAACTGCTTAGTATTATATTGTTAGATGTTGTGACCTAGGACAGCAGCAGAAGGGACCGTTGTCGACTCAGCAGTGTTTGCCATTAAAATCGTTTGATTGCAAATCTTAATACAAACAGAACAGTGTTACAATATAGGACTTAGATGTAGTCCTAGGAGTACACTTTTGTTTAATCTGGGTCCTAAGTGCCAATGGAGCGAGTGGTAATGCGTTGACTCCGTTGATGGGCTGACGACGGTTATCGGTTCTCTGAAGGTGTAGATTGCTCTGGGTGCTGGAGCTTGTTGAGAGGAGGAAGACGTTGAGTGTCTGTATCTGCCTCTCTGGTGGTATATTTTTTCGTATCTGTCTGTCTGTCCCTCTCTGTGTGTAGGAAGGAAATGGTCCCTCTATTTATAGCAGGGCAGGTTGACTTCTCATGCGCGCATATGTAGGATGCGCCGGTGCGTGGGGACGCCACATAGAGATTGCTGATGAAGGTGCATGGATGATGCGCCCTACTCGCGGGGTTGAATTCTTCATACTGCTGTTGTGAGCCGGCACGTAGCAGAGGAGAAGATCTTTCTGTTGCTGAAATCTTGGATGAGTTGAGTCAAAGGACACGTGTCGTCGACTCATGGCTCGAAGATCTCGGATTTGGTGGGGGGATGATTTGGTGGGATGCGCCTTGGATTGGGGGCATGATGAGATTTTGGCTCGTGACCTTTAGGAGTCACGAGCCATTCTGGGCGCATGGCTTTTGGGGCGCATGCGAGCGACTTTCCTCCTGTCTTTCGGGATCAGAGATCAGTCTGGGGCGCATGGCTTTTGAGGCGCATGCAAAGCTTCAACTGGAGACTCTTCTTCTGTCTTTAGGGATCAGAGAAGGGTCTGAGGCGCATGGCTTTTGAGGCGCATGCGGGTTTGGGCGCATGGCCTTTGAGGCGCATGCGGGTGGTTGAGTGGCTACGTGGCAGTAGCCGTCAGGATAAAGTCATGATGATGCTGACGTTGTGGACACTTCGTTTTCTGCAAAAGCTGTCAACCGTTCAGGCTTGGGGAGGCGTGCTGCCAACTCTGTCAGTTCAGCATTTAATGTTGGTGACATTCGATGGACAGCTGAGTGGGCACGTCGGTTGACGTTCCACTAAGCGTTTGGGGACGTATGGGGGCGCGTCCCCTGTGATGCGCTCGGTACAGGGCGCATCTGTTGGAGGCGCTTGATGTTTGAAGGGGTGTGATGCGCTGTCCAGCCGGCGTATCCGACACATCTTTAATGATGCGGCTGTTTCGCTTCTCGAGTGCTTTAAATGGTCGTTTGGCTGAAGTCGAGGCGTCCGGTTCATCCATTTAATGTGAGTTCATTGCACGGAATTCGGAGAGCCATCCACTTGGCGCATGGGTTTGATCTGCCCGGCCTATAAATAGTGGCATTGAGAGAAGGTTGGCCTCTCATTCTCTCATGTCTTTCCAATATGAACTCGGGTTCTCGGATGCATTCTGTTGACGAAGTGCGCCCGAGGGTGAAGATGAGACACCATGTCGTCATTGATGCTCTTGAAGGTGACTGTTACATCCAAAAGACGGAGTCGAGGGCTTCTGAGGCAGGCGGAAGGTGCCTGTTGCATCCAAAGATAGAGATGCTCGGGCCTCGTCTCCGTTGTTTCGGAAGAGCCGTAGGTCGGAATGGCGGTGCTAGGCTCTCTTTCCTTCAAAGTGGGTGTCGTCCACTCTGAAAGCTGCTCCTTTAGCCGTATTTCGATCACGGTCTTCCTTGGCCTTTGGAGGCTCTTTCGAAGCCTCCCCTGGCCACAGATTTGCGGTGCTCTTCTCTTCTTTGGTTCCAGCCAGAGGGTTAAATACTTTGTGTAATCGAAGCACTTATCAGGTGAGCCTGGCTGGAAGAACGGTACATAACTGGG
The DNA here is from genome assembly GCA_029216955.1 of Iris pallida. Lineage (NCBI taxonomy): Eukaryota > Viridiplantae > Streptophyta > Magnoliopsida > Asparagales > Iridaceae > Iris > Iris pallida. Next base: position 3,107,073 of record JANAVB010001400.1, read on the forward strand.
CTCCTGCTCGGCCAGGTGAGCCTGGTTGGAAGAGTGGCACATAACTGGGCTGCTGAAGGGATGCACATAACTGAGCTACCGAAGAGATGGCGGGATGCGCCTGGTTGGAGGCGCATGATATCTGCTGCGCCTAACTGGTGGCGCATGGTGACTACTGCGCCTATCTGGAGGCGCATGGTGGCTGCTGCGCCTATCTGGAGGTGCAAGGTGGCTGCTGGCTGTAGACTTAGGATCCTTCCTTTGTAGAAATTCTCCTTTGTACAACCTTTTCTAGACATGTAATAGACTTTTATATATAAATAAAAAATTCTTCTTCAAATGTCTATGGTTATTGATCTTGCTGTGAAGTGTTCTGTTCGAGTTCTGGTGCCTGTAGTGTCTGGCGCATGGTCTTTCTGGTTGTAAAATTCCATGCTTCTACAAGCAGCAGCGGTTCGTACAGCACCAGCAGCAGGACAGCAGCAGAAGGGACCGTTGTCGACTAAGCAGCAGCGGTTCGTACAACACCAGCAGCAGGCCAGAGGAGGACAGCAGGGGCGAGCTTTCGGCATGGTAGCTGAGGATGCAGAGGCGATAGGAGAGCTGATTACAGGTTCGGTTCTTCTCGATTCAAGTCCAGCTTTTGCATTATGTGATGCACCGGAGGGACAGGGGCAAGACCCAGCCTCATGTAACTGCTTGGAGGGACTATGTCTTTAAGCAGGATTTAGCGGATCCTTCGAGGATCCGATTTGTGACTCCGCAGGGACTGAAGCCCGCGGAGGTAACTTCTGAAATAAGTCGGCTGGATGAGAGGACCCCACGTTCGGATGAGAGCGGCAAGGATGCATATAGCTGCTTCTGGCACTGTGGGCACCGGATGTCATCTAAGGCAGTATTGACAGCCTATTTGATGATATGGCTCCGGGATTGCGTGTTTGCAGGTGGATCCGGTGCCGTGGAAAGGGTACATCGGAATCTCATTTTGCCTGCTGTGAAGTTGGCTTTTGGACGACCCTTAGCTCTCCTCCCCGCGATGGTGTGCAACCTTTTGCGCGGTTTGAGGTCTTTTGCTGATGACGTGATCCATGAGAAAGGTAATAATGACAACTTTCCCCGGGCCGAGTGTAGAAGCATGAAAAATATCAGAATAATGGTCCATGCGGCTCCGGATACGAAGCCCATGCGGCTCATATGGGAGCTGTCTTATACAGTTCGAAAGGAAGACTCTCCGTCTCATGCGGCTCGAGAGTGTATGTGGTTCAGCAGGAATATGCGGCTCGATCGATGCCACGTGTCCCCCTGTGATCCTTCCCTACAGTTGGTCCTTTGAATAGTGGCCTCATTTAATGCTCTGACACGATTTGACGACTGTGGCGACTCTGACATAAAGTGTCATAATGGCTCTGCCATAATGACAGACTCTTCGGGAAAAGAAGAAGATCTCTGACCCGATCCGTCAGAAATCCTAGGTTGCCACGTGGCAAATCGCATACGGCTTAAATAGAGAACAGCTTCATGCGGCTCACTGAGAAGTCATCCTATATGACTAGCGGAAATCAGCCATATGCGGCCCACTGAGAGCTCAACCCCTGCGGCTCAATACAACGCTAGCTCATGCGGCTCGCAAAGACTATGCATATGCGGCTCATTGAGAGTTCGTTCCCTGCGGTTCGATGAAGCATTGTCCTATGCGGCTCACGAAGAGTATCTCCCTGCGGTTCAAGTGTTGCCCGTCCTATGCGGCTATGGCAGGACCCACAATCAAAACACGTGGCATCGGATCAATCAACGATTTAACCGAATCTCAACAAATATATTTGACATCATCATCATAATTACTTAGATCAAGGCATATCATTTATCATCAAGCCAACGGGACACGTGGCGAGCAATCAGATATTGGTAGAATCCATCATGGAGATTTAAAGCAGTTAACATTAATTGCTCACAAGATTCGGTGTTATCCTCATTAATGGCCGAGATTCATTGTAATCAGGATCAAGGGTTCAGATAGATTGAAGGAGCGCCGACATTCCAAACAAATGATCATTAGCAAACCCTAATGATCATACCCCACTCTTATAAATAGCCAGCATCATTTCTTTGCACAAGGATCGGCAACAAAAAAAATAAAAATATACAGAGTCAGAGAGAGAATACACAGAGAGAGAGAGAAGCCAGGAGAGCAACAGAGGAGCAAAAAGAGCACTTCTTCGTCAACGCCAACCATCTTTTCACAAGGAGCCAAGGCTGCATACCGATCGTCCAAGGAGTAAGGCAGGGCTGCCGTCGCCTTCCCGAGCCTCTATCGTCACCCCGCAGAATCTAAAATAAACAATTGTACTTAGATTGCTGTACCTAGGTTTTCGTCCCTAGGCTTTCTTTGTACAAGCGAGTTTGTATTGTGAGTCTAAGTTCAGTCCTCCGATAATTGTTCTGTACTTTTACAATCAATGGCAAACACGATGGCGACTCTGCTGGAGACTAACTTCTCCACGGCTGAGGAGTTGGTGACGCAATCGGATACAGCCAAGCTTGGCTCCACGCAACAAAAGATGGTCGTCCGCTTCGACCAACAAGCGTTTGAAGAGATGCTCTCCGAAGGAAGCGCTGGCCCGGTCCAGAAGCGCACCTACACGACAAAGGCTCGCAGAGAGTGGAGGCCAAAATCATTTGCTCCTCCCCAAGCCCCCGACGGTGTACCCTCTGTTGCTCAAGACGGTGAGAAGGACTCTTTTGCGGCCCCACTTCAGACCGTAGACAACTCTGCTGTCTCCAAGTCCGGCAGAAGAAAACACTATGATGCTGGACTTGCAGAGGCAAAGAGGAACTCTACGCGAACTGAGCCGCGCAGGGGTACTAGCCGAGTGAAAAAGGCTCATGCGACCACATCCGCTAGCCGCATGGACAAAGCCCATGCGGCCACAGTCGCTGGACGCATGAAGAAGAATCATGCGGTCACATCTGGCAGCCGCATAGTTTATGCAGCTACAGTCGCCAATCACATGGATGAAACACATGAGGCTACAGGAGGCAGCCACTTGCAGAAAACCCATGCGGCCACTATTGCCAACCGCATGCGGCCAGCCTGTACGGTCGTGACTCCTAGTCGCCCAAAGACAACTCATCCGACAGCAGAAGATGAGCGCATGCAGACAGCCTGTACGGAACCCAACTCTGGCAGCATAGCGTCCGTTCCACGCTTCTCTCGATCGGTCTTCGACCGTCTCTCATACGGTCCTGACCCTGATGATTCTCTGTATGATAAGCCAGACTCTGTGGCATTCAACTTGGACTCCTCCTATTACGCACCCACAAGTGCTAAAAGAAGGAAGTCTAGGGCAGCGCGGGCTCATCGAGCCCAGTCAGCTTTTCCAACCTCTAACTATCGGAGCATCCCGTTGACTATCACACGGGCCTCGGATGGAAAGTTGCATACAACTGTTCAAGTCCAGCCCCCCACGGCGAACAGACAGAGTGGTTCCTCTGACCTGCGGGAGACGATCCTCCACAAACACAAGGAAAGAGAAGGAGTGTCGGTGTACAAAGAGTCCTTATTTGGACGTCGCTGCACCCAAATCATCGTCAATTGCTGCTGCAACAACACGGCAATGACAGAAGCGCGGCCATCCGTCTTCCAAAGGCTACAGCACCCAAACTCAGAAGATGAGGCACCTCCTGTTGTCTCCTGCAATTCTGCTCAAAAAGTCCCCATCGAAGAGAGAAGGAAGAAAACGAGCATCTCCAGTCCGAAGATCTCAACCACTACAACTAAAAAACTGTCGTCTAAACGGTTGTCCTCCACTGGTGTATTCCAACACACCCGTTCAAAGACGAAATTTATCGCGATGGGAAATTCATCATCCACATCGCTCGGGGTTGAAGGAGCTGGGGGTAGCACTCCTCCGAACATTCGCAACAATCCGATGTTCCAAAGAACCGAGTCCGCACAAACAACCCTTCCATCAGGAGCAACGGACGCTGATACTCTCGGGGACATCCGTAACTCTCAAGACAAGGCAAGCTCTGAAGCTGGGGATACCATTCCCTCCGAGTTCGAGCCTGAAGAGAACATTCCCACCTATCCCGATGACTTCTCGGTGCATGGGTACGACTCAGAGGGCACATCCTCCACCGTTCCTTCCATCACTCCTCACGTAAGAACGGTGTTCATGACGGACAGCGATCAAGGTGGTTCCAGTGATCGACAGCGCATCGACAGTCTCGAATCCATATTACTTGCTTTGGTCAAGTCTGTAGATGAGATAACAGCCCGGGCAATAATCCTCCCGACATAACAGTCCCCGTCGCGACAGATGAGACCCGAGAAGTAAGAAGAGAGGTCCAGGAGCTCCGTGCCATGTTTCATGCCCGAGAAAACACTCAAGATCTCAGAATACGGCAACCATACCCTGCTGAGTGGAGGTATGTTCCATTCCCACCAAGATATAAGCCGTTCAACATCAACCCATATGATGGCAAAACCTCAGCAAGTCGGTACATCACTTACTTTGAGGTCACCACCGACCATCTGCCCCATGAAGATGCGATCCTCACACGGTTATTCATTGGAGCATTGGAAGGAGTCGCCTTCGATTGGTACTGTAATCTACCGGACAACTGCATCCATTCCTTCGCCGGCTTCAAGCGCATGTTCTTGGAATGGTTCTATGAAGTAGGACAAGACGTCACTATGTCCACTCTCATGGACGTCGTCCAAGGGGAGAAGGAGTTAACGAGGAACTACATTGAGAGGTTCCGCCAGACCGCCATGAAGCTGCCTTCCGGAAATCCGGATTCTTCTTTGATTGAAATCTGCCAAAAGAGACTGCTTCCAACGATCAGTCTCTGGATAGGCGAGAGTCAATTCAAAGATTGGAAGGCGTTCATCATCAGCGCCACAAGCGCTGAAGAACGACTGAAGAAGGCCCGCCAACTGGAGTTGCCCATCTCAGAAGGGGAAAATAAGGGCAAGCGTCTCAACAACGATAATGGGGGTAACCCCTCCAACAATCGGGACAGCAAGGGAAAATAGGCTATGGTGGCCGACACGGCCCAGAAGCCCGAGCCACAGCCAGCAGACAAGCAATGGCCTCAAATCACTTACTCTTCGAAGATGGCCACGTCAAGCCTATCTTAGACATGCTCATGAACGGAGGTAGAATTCAGCTTCCTCCACCAAGGCGGGAGCCTCGGACGGCTGATTTGGAGAACCCGAAGTTCTGCCATTACCACCGTTATGTACACCACGCTACACATGACTGCTACCAATTAAAACGGTACATCCAATGCCTCATCGATTTAAACGCTCTGGCCATCGACTTCGAAGAGGTAACCGTAGCAGCTAATATGGTGTCCGTACAGTTCGACAACTTCCCTCCGACGGAGACTCAAGACGGGGTAATCCCGTCCCTCTCGCGACAATGGAGATTACCAATCTTCCCCGCCCCGAGAATAAGCTGCTGGTCTAGTACCTCTCACCACCTCACGAGGAGAGGTCATGTGGGTCCATCCAGACTTGGTGTCAGAAGTGACTCGGCCCACACCATCTCCCACCAAAAAAAGAGTGGAAAATCAAGACCTGCCGCACAGTTTCACAGACAACGAGGAAGCTACAGCCGTCGTCACGCGGTCCGGAGCACAATCCCAACCTGTGGTTGATAGTCCAGCTGAAAATCATCAACCCACTGCAACTGATGCTCTGGGACCGGCTCAGCCTTCGACGACCGACAAGCCTAGGCCGAAGGAGACTCGCTTCGACAAATCTCTCCGAAAGGACGCAGCCCAAGGGCTAGAGAGGCCCTACAACTTTGACATCTTAGCACAATTGGCTAACACTCCGGCCAAATTGTCATTATATGAACTCCTGAGGCTCTCCAAAGACGTTCGTATTGTATTGAGCGAAGCACTCCAAAATGCCGATGCCTATCTCGCTCAATCTAACCTCACTGGGGAGGACTCACCATGGATCTCCAAGATAGTGCCTGCACGGGAGCAATGCCAACATCGTCTTCACTCCGCAGGACATGCTCATCAAAAAAAACCTACATGATCGCCCGCTATACTACACGGGATACATCGGCGACGTGAAGGTGGATCGGATGCACATTGATCCTGGCTCTTCCATAAGCATCATCCCGAAAGGTCTGCTACATCATCTCCGCATCCCAATGCATCGTCTAACACCTACAAGCACCGCCATCAGCGGTTTCAATTCGGGCAGGAGCTACCCTATCGGGAAGATTCGTCTGAAGTGTCAGATTGGCGATCTCCAATCCGAGTCACCTGCTACGTCATAGATGCAGACACTTCTTACAACATCCTCTTGGGGCGCCCATGGATACACGATTATATGATCGTGCCTTCCACGCTACACCAGTGCTTCAAATATGTCGACAAACACGGCTTCGTGAAGACAGAGTTTGCTGACATCGATCCCTTCAAAGGGGTCGAATCTTACTACTCGGACTCTGTTTATAAAAAGTCGAAGAGGCACCTGGATGAAGGAGACGCACAAGCTCATACTGAGACAGCCACGGGATCAGAAGGACCCTGACGATCCACCTCCAAGCTCGCAAACCGGGCAAGTCTGCACCCCTCACCGCCACTCTGGAAGGACGCGATCAGCCTCTCGGCGCAAGAGGAGCAGATGATAATCCGGCTGCCTAGATCCAGCCAAGTGCCGAGACCCACAACGGAGCCACTAACCATCAGGTTACCAAGAGTCCAACCACAAACAGAGAAGATCAACCCCTCGGACAGGCCATTGACAATACGCCTTCCCAAGAAAGGTTGTCGCTTCGATGCAAGGTCTGACACTTCCAGCGAACCAGCCACTCCTCTCCATCGAATGCCAAACTGGGGGTCGCCAGTCTGCCAACGACTCCACGCTCTGCTCCATCAACTGGACCACTGACGATCAAGCTTCCTAGGTCGTCCTCTCAGTCTTCGTTCACACAGGGGTAGCCGAAGAGGAACCGGAGCTAGCCAAGTATGTGGCCCACACTAATGTCCCTCCGCTGATGATGTAATCCCCCTAGAAAAGATACCTTACTTCATCAATAAAGGGTTATCTTTGAACTACGAGCTCAATAAGCTATGTACGATGTATGCTATGGAACACGGTATAGGCGCTCACCTACACACACAGGTGACAAATGTGTACACCGCAATCCAGCTTACTCCAGTAGAAGACCTTACCGAATAACAAGGGAGGAGATCATCCATCATCTTCGGCGGACGAACAACCCTCATCCCGCACCATAGAAGAAGTCGACCTCGGGTCAGATGCCGGGAGACTGCCTCTGTATCTCTATAGCCCTCAATCCAAATATCTCATGCAAAACAGGGGTATGATCTAGAGACTACGCCAGGATTGAACTATGGCACTGGGCGACGATTACCTTTGAAGCCGCCAGTCCCGGGGGCAAACCACGGAACTACTATAACAAAACTCGATGTGGGTTGGGGTATGTAACGCCTACTGACCCCAGAAAGTTCAGATGAAGAATGCGACTGGCAGTCACATTCAACCGGATCACCAACTTCCGACTCAGATACCAGCATCGGAGATGTGTTCAGACAAGTCATGTCAGTCAACATGACGTTCGCCGACGCTTACGAGGAAGACGAAGACATCCCCGAAATCCTCGAGCTAGAGCCATGGGCCCAGCAATTAGACGTGCAATGGAAAAGCGATTCGAACTGAGAGAACCTCCTACTGAAGATAAGGTCATACAAGTGGATCTCGGCAGCGAATCTTCTCCAAAACCGATCTTCATCAGTGAAAGCCTAACCAACGAAGAACGGGAGTCGCTGTTAGAACTTGTCAGGGAGTACATTGATGTGTTCGCCTGGAGCTATGAAGACATGCCAGGGTTAAATCCTGACATCGCTCTTCATAAACTCAATATTCGGCCAGATGCGAAGCCAGTCAAACAACAACAGCGACGCTTCCGCCCAGGCATCATGGACGCGATCGAAGCTGAAGTCAACAAACTAATAGCCAGCGGCTTCATTCGTGAGGAGCAACATCCCGATTGGGTCGCCAATATAGTACCTGTCCTCAAGAAAATAGGAAAATTCGAATCTGCATCGACTTCCGTAACCTGAACGAGGCATGTCCCAAAGATGAATTCCTTCCTATCACAGACATCATGATCGACAATACCTGCGGCTTTGAGCGCATGTCATTCATGGATGGCTTCTCGGGATACAACCAAATCAAGATGTCTCCCGACGACGAAAAGCATACATCATTCCGAACACCGATTGGCACGTACTGCTACACAGTCATGCCTTTCGGTTTAAAGAATGCTGGCCACATATCAAAGAGCTATGAGCATCATCTTCAGAGACCACTTACGCAAGACGGTGGAGTGCTATGTTGATATAGCCGTCAAGAGCCGTAGCAAAGGAGACCATCTGCAGGATCTAAGGACGGTATTCGACCTAATGCGGACACATAATTTGAAGATGAACCCTACGAAGTCCTTCCTGGGCGTATCCAGCGGGAAGTTCTTAGGCTTCATCATCACTGCAAAGGGTATCCATGTAGACCCCGAGAAGACAAAAGCAATCATGGAGATGGGTCCCCGAGAAATCTCGCGAACTCAGAGGCCTTCAGGGAAGGCTAGCTTACATCAGAAGGTTCATTTCCAACCTCTCCGGGCGATGCCGACCATTTACGCACCTCATGAAGAAAGGAGTCTATTCGTATGGGACGAAGAATGCCAGCGTGCTTTCGATAGCATCAAAGAATATCTGTCAAATCCTCCGGTCTTGGTAGCCCCAGTCCCTGGAAAACCATTTCTGCTCTATGTACGAGCAATGGAACACTCCCTCGGTGCTCTGCTGGCACAGAATAACGATGCAGGCCATGAACAGGCCATATTACCTCAGCCGAATGATTGGACCAGAGCACCGATACACCGCTGTAGAGAAGGAATGCCTCGCCTGGTGTTCGCCATTCAGAAAACGGACACTATGTCACCGGACAAACGATACATGTGGTCTCACGAGTTAACCCTCTCAGGGTCCTCATGACTAAACCAGGGGCACTCAGCTCTCGCCTCGCTACATGGGCAATACTGCTGTCCCCTTATCATATGATCTTCGTCCCCCAAAAGGCAGTCAAAGGTCAAGCCCTGGCAGATTTCTTGGCAGCCCACCCAGGCTCGGAGTCCTCCAGGATATACGAAGAGATCCCAGATGAGGCCGACTCGCATACAACCTCCCACGAAAATATATGGCGAATGTTCTTCGACGGCGCTTCGAGGACCGGACCTAAAGGCAATATAGTCGTCGGAGTCGGAGTAGTACTAATCTCTCCTTCCGGATTGGTGATTAACCGCGCTTATTCCCTCACTGAACCCTGCTCTAACAATGTGGCCGAGTACAACGCTCTGGTCATTGGCCTCCAACTTGCAAGAGAGCTGGGGGTAGAATACCTTGAAGCATACGGCGATTCCCAACTAATCGTCAATCAGATCCGGGGTTCGTACGAGGTCCGCCATGAAGACATGATCCCTTATCATCAAATAGCGATCGAATATCTTCGCAAGGGGTTCTTCATCGAGCACGTCCCCAGACTCCGAAATATTGAAGCCGATGCCCTAGCTGGTCTCGCCGCTTCCCTAGCAGTTCCGAATTATGATCGACAATCAGTGGAAGTGATAGGCCATGAACTGGTCTGTCCCAAAAACAATGTGCAATTCGTCGCAAGTTATGCACAGACGATCGATGACGCCCCAGATTGGAGACAACCATTCATCGACTTCGTCGTCTACGACATCCTGCCTGAAACCCAAAGGAAGCACTTCCATCAGAGGCGTTCCTCAGATTCTTCTACGATACAGAGACAAAATGCTGTATCGCCGCTCCTACGACGGATTACTGCTTCGGTGTTGTCAAACGTCAGAAGCCAAAGAAGCCGTACGAGAAGCCCATGACGGTGTTGCGGGGCCCACCAGCCGGCCCAAAACTGCAAGACCGCCTTCGCCGAATGGGCTACTATTGGCCCACAATGGTGGCAGACGCGATAGATTATGCTAGAAAGTGCAAAGCTTGCCAAGTCCACGCGGACTTCATCCAAACCATCCGAATTTTTACATCGACAGTGGCGTCCTGGCCATTCGAAGCATGGGAATGGATATATTGGTCCAATCACCCCACCTTCCTCCGAGGACATCGCTTCATACTTGCGATCACTGATTACTTCTCTAAATGGGCGGAAGCTGTCCCACTCGCAGAAGTCAAGACTTCAAACGTGATCAGCTTCCTTAAACCACGTCATCTACCGCTTTGGACTGCCCCGAAGGATCATCCATGATAATGGTCCGCAGTTTACAAGCCGCATTCTATCGGTTTTGCGATAAGCACCGTATTCAGAATATCGCCTCGACGCCGTACAACCCGGCAGCAAATGGGTTAGCAGAGGCGTTCAACAAAACAATCATCAAACTGCTCAAGAAGTTCTCTCTCCAACAAACGACTGGAACGAAAGCTCGGCGAGTGCTTATGGGCTTATCGCACCACGGTCCGAACAGCCACCGAAATACGCCATTCTCCTGGTATACGGAGTGAGGGCAGTATCCCCTTGGAGACACAGATCCCCTCACTACGTGTCGCCCTCACCCATAATTGACAACCGATGATAACTACCGACGTCGACTGCAAGAGTTAGAGGCCTTAGATGAAAAGCGCCTCCTAGCTCAGCAAAGGATCGAGCTATACCAAGCACGCATCTCAGGAGCCTTCAACAAGAAGGTCAAAATCAGAACATTCCAGGTAGGCGATCTCGTCTTGGCAGTCCGGAGGCCAATGGTCATGACTCACAAGACCGCCGGCAAATTCCAGCCAAAGTGGGAGGGTCCGTTTATCATTGAGACGGTATTCTCCAACGGTGCTTACCGCCTTGCAAAGCAAAACGGAGACTTGCTCATGCTGCCCGTCAACGGCAAGTTCCTGAAGAAATATTATGTCTAAACGACATTCGCTACAAAGTCCTTGAGTCATGTACCGCTGGTACCACTGAACTCACACCCTCAGCATTTCAGATTATCGAGTCATGTACCGGCTGGTACCACTGAACTCACACCCACAACATTTCAAGATCATCGAGTCATGTACCTGCTGGTGCCCCTGAACTCACCCCTACATCCCTTTAGATTATCGAGTCATGTACCCGCTGGTGCCGCTGGACTCCCACTTTCTCAATATGTTAATTTACCGAGTTATGTACCCGCTGGTGCCTCTGAACTCATTTCGGTCACTCTTTCAGATAGTAAGTCACGTATGATTATACCTCTGAACTTGCTTCGGAAGAGATCCTCCCTCATGATAATACCCGCACTCCAGTGCACAAAAAGGGTAATCGATCCACAAATTTCCGAAAACGGACATGTCCTCATTACCTCTGATCGTTTTCACTTCCACCAAAAACAAACCGCCCCTCACATAGAACCTCCACGTTCTCCTACCTCTGAGTCGTTCTATGTACTCCCTCTTCATTGAGCCCACTCCTGCCATGTCATCATTACCTCTGAGTGGGAAGGCTCCGTCGAAGAACCCTTCATGCTTGCCATGTCCACATTACCTCTGAGCAAGTATGTCGGTCTCCTTTCGACCTATTATCTGTACCCACAACCGGAGTACGACAAGGATAATAGGTCCACAAATGTCCGCTGTTGACCACGAATATCTTCCGTGAAACCTCCCTGCCATGTCCTCACTACCTCTGAGCAGGAAGGTTACGGTAAAACCCTCATGCTTGCCATGTCCTCATGACCTCTGAGCAAATATGTTGGTTTTCCTTTCACCCTTATCTGTATCCCGAACCAGGGTACGCCAAGGATAATAGGTCCACAAATATTCCTTTGCTAAGCTTCTTAGCATAAATCCACTACCACCATGCCCCGGGAGCCCAGCTGCTCTACGCATTCCTTTTTTTAAGCACCGAGAACATCCATGACCACTTTGCCACGGCTGTTCCGGACATCCTGTCCAAACTTGTTATCCGTACTTAAAACCAAGGTACGCCTAGGATAACAGGTCCACAAATAATCCCCAGCAAGTCCAATTCGCAAACACCCAAGTACAAAGAAAGAAAAGATGAGACGAAACATATCCATTTTCAAAGTTCCACATCCTCCGGGATTATATCGCTGCTACAAGATAGAAATAAAGAGAAAACAAGCAAGACAAGACAGAGGAACAACTATGGTTCAGAGGCACACAACGTCAAGAAATAGTCCGTCAGCGAGGCAGTCGACCGCTCAAACCATGACTAGTTCGACACATTGACTCTGAAGTCAACTACGTCGCCCAGATGAGCAAAGATTCCACTGGGGGAATAAAGTCCCCAGATTTGATATAACCCCACTCTTTCAGAATAAGTACCCAGTCATAATCTACACTAGGGATACAAAGTTCACACAGAACCAAAGGTAACCATTACAAGAAAAGAGGGAAGCAAGTACATTCATTCATTGGAATGTCCAGCTACATTCACACAATTAACAAACAAAAACCAAAGGAAATTCTTCATTACTTCTTCAGACGAAAAGGGAAAACACAAACCACAGCTAAACAGACAGAAACATACAAGGAATCCCTAAAACCTAGTTACAGAAACGCATATACCACTCCCTCAACCACTTCACATACGAGGGATGCAGTTGAAGGAGATCCTCGTCCAGAATAGGAGCATCAGAATTCCCAGAGCTACCACCCCCAACAGCCTCGACATTTGGAGAGAGACCATCCTGCGCAGACGACGGTTCCTCCTTCTTCGTCTCTGTCACAAAGGGAGACCCCTGGTCGATGGCAGGAGGCGGCGGCTCTTCTGTCACTGCAACCTCAGCGTCCAGCGGAGATACTGCAAGAACAAAACAACAAAATGAAGTAAAAGATATCTAAAGAGTCATGCTCGTTGAAGGCAACTCGCATACGGGTCGAACATGGGAAAACCTCATGCGGATTCAAGTCATGGGACGTATATGCGGACCACGTAAGTTGAACTCACATGCGGCTCCTACATAAAGCATACCCCATGCGACTTGATCATGAGATGTGGGCGGACCCCGTAACTCGCATGGAGCATACTCCATGCGGCTCGGTCACAGGATATATATGCAGACTACGTAAGTTGAACTTGTATGCGGCTCAGACATGGGGTACATCCCATGCGGCACGATCAGAGGACATGTATGCGAACCACGTGGTTTTGTACACAAAGTAGGCAGTAGAGCAGACCCTATCTTCTACACAGTTGTTACCTTCGATGGCGACGTGAACGTCAAGGACAGGGGAAACGACAGTCGAAGACGAAGCTGATTTCTTTTTCTTCGCCGCGGCCTTCTTCACAATTTGGAAATCCTAGGCGCCATTTCGGTTGGTCAGATGAAGGAAGGAGACAAAGACAGAAGCTTTTGGTCAAGAAAAAGTCTAAAAAAATCCAACCGAACATACGCATATTTATAGACAGAAGGACTATGAACCGACGCTCGTACGACGTGATCGACCCTTCGGCTGTCGAGGCAAACTGGACAATCAAAAGAATAAAAACTTTGGGATCCTCCCCCAAAAGACGCATTAATTCGAAAACAAATCAAGAGCATTTAATGAAGATTTGCACACGTAGTCAGGACACGTGGCAAAGAGCCTATGCGGACAGATGAATCTATGCGGCTGGGACACTTATGCGGCATGAACGGGACCATGCTTCTTATTCAAAGTGTTTCAATTTTGCAAATTGAAAACTTTGAAGGGGGTCCTGTAGAAGCATGGAAAATATCAGAATAATGGTCCATGCGGCTCCGGATACGAAGCCCATGCGGCTCATATGGGAGCTGTCTTATACAGTTCAAAGGAAGACTCTCCGTCTCATGCGGCTCGAGAGTGTATGCGGTTCACAGGAATATCGGCTCGATCGATGCCACGTGTCCCCCTGTGATCCTTCCCTACAGCTGGCCCTTTGAATAGTGGCCTCATTTAATGCTCTGACACGATTTGACGACTGTGGCGGCTCTGGCATAAAGTGTCATAATGGCTCTGCCATAATGACAGACTCTTCGGGAAAAGAAGAAGATCTCTGACCCGATCCGTCAGAAATCCTAGGTTGCCACGTGGCAAATCTCATGCGGCTTAAATAGAGAACAGCTTCATGCGGCTCACTGAGAAGTCACCCTATATGACTAGCAGAAATCAGCCATATGCGGCCCACTGAGAGCTCACCCCTGCGGCTCAATACAACGCTAGCTCATGCGGCTCGCAAAGACTATGCATATGCGGCTCATTGAGAGTTCGTTCCCTGCGGTTCGATGAAGCATTGTCCTATGCGGCTCACGAAGAGTATCTCCCTGCGGTTCAAGTGTTCCATCCTATGCGGCTTGGCAGGACCCACAATCAAAACACGTGGCATCGGATCAATCAACGATTTAACCGAATCTCAACAAATATATTTGACATCATCATCATAATTACTGAGATCAAGGCATATCATTTATCATCAAGCCAACGGGACACGTGGCGAGCAATCGGATATTGGTAGAATCCATCATGGAGATTTAAAGCAGTTAACATTAATTGCTCACAAGATTCGGTGCTATCCTCATTAATGGCCGAGATTCATTGTAATCAGGATCAAGGGTTCAGATAGATTGAAGGAGCGCCGACATTCCAAACAAATGATCATTAGCAAACCCTAATGATCATACCCCACTCTTATAAATAGCCAGCATCATTTCTTTGCACAAGGACCGGCAACAAAAAGAATAAAAATATACAGAGTCAGAGAGAGAATATACGAGAGAGAGAGAGAAGCCAGGAGAGCAACAGAGGAGCAAAAAGAGCACTTCTTCGTCAACGCCAACCATCTTTTCACAAGGAGCCAAGGCTGCATACCGATCGTCCAAGGAGTAAGGCAGGGCTGCCGTCGCCTTCCCGAGCCTCTATCGTCACCCCCAGAATCTAAAATAAATAATTGTACTTAGATTGCTGTACCTAGGTTTTCGTCCCTAGGCTTTCTTTGTACAAGCGAGTTTGTATTGTGAGTCTAAGTTAGTCATCCGATAATTGTTCTGTACTTTTACAATCAATAGCAAACACCGAGTTGCCTTTCCATTATCTTATGGGATAGCTGATTTTGTATCATCCGAACGTGATGAGTCCCAGTCCGGAGGAGGATCATGTTGAAGGGGATGCCTTCATCCGTCGTTTCTACAAGAGGAAGTGGTCATACACCGGCGTCCCCGTTTGCAGGAGAGTCTTGTCCTACCTTCAGGGGTGGGAAATTGTCAAGGTTGGCCCGATTTTCAAAGATTTCGAAGCCGACCAAGATTTAGTTGACTCTGGCGAAGATGCAGTCACTTTGCCGAAATGGAGTTTTTGTTGGTTGTAAAGTATCCGGCCTTCTCACCTGGTCTACCGCAACCAGAATAAATGTTATCTGGAGCCATATCTGCCAAGCCGATTTGCTCGTCAGTTTGGCTATACTCAGCTGATGTTGCGGAATCCCAGTAGCAGTCTAGGCTTCGTCGGGAGTTTGCTAGACGGAGCCCGGGGCTGGCAGTATTATAACGCTGGATGCACTAGCGTTAGTTTTACCACGCCAGTCCGCAACCTTCGGCCGCAGATCCTATATCCGGCCGCCAAGCTGTATTGCATTATGAACGGTGCGTCTTCTGGTTATGACAGGGAGACTAGTTTCATCATTGGAACTCAGCTGGAGGCCACGGCAAATATGTTGAGGGTAGCCCGATCATATCGTCCAACAGATTTGGCAGGATATTGGGCTGCTGCTGCAGCGCCAGTGAGAGATCCATCTGTCGGGAAGAGGCGGGCTGACACAGAAGCTAGTTCTTCTGTACCGAAGAGGTCGAGAAAGACATCGACTGCGAAGGTTACGGAAGTGCCACTCGTAACGCCAACGGGATCAGCTCCTGCTGAGGTAAAGAGTGCTTCGTAATTCTAATTCATTTTGTCATTGAGGTGACTTATGCTTTTTTCTTCTTGCAGTCGAAGAAGAAGTCCCGTGCTAGTAAACCGAAGGAGGTGGTAGGCTCTTCTGATGAGCGCATTCCACCGATGATAATGTCTTCCGTGGAGGAGGGACCTGAAGACGTTCATGCGGAGGTTTTAGTATCTCCTGTCTTTGGGGTTGCAACAACTTTCAGGAAGGTACAGTCTGCCGTGGAGTCCTTGGACGTTGAGGGTCCTACGGACTCGAGGCATCCTGATGATGAGGTGGATTGGAGTTCGTCGCCTTCGGATGACGTTGCTCCAGGGCTACAAGAGTCTGTTACGGGGGCAACAAATATGGTTGAGATAGAGGAGGGGGTTGATTCCCCTCCTTATCATGATGAGGGAGGTCGGCTGTATCATTGCCGAGTCCTACCCCGGCTTCAACCGTGGAAGTTGAGGCGGCTACCGATCAGGAGGTAGCGACAGATTCTGTCCCTGTGGAGGGACTTGGTGACGAGACCCGTCTGCCGGTGACGACCGCTGAGGTGGGTCAAGAGACAAATGATAATCTTCCTATTCTGGCAAGGGAGGTACCAGCTGTTGATAGGACATTGGGGTAGAAGAGGTGGCCCTTGACGTCGATGGTTCCTCCGGGCTTGAGAAGGGCGAGGGTGTGGAACCCTCCGTTGCCCCTCCTACTTGGGGTACTATCTCGACGCCTGTACGGGCTTCCTCTGTTCCTTCGGCTCCTCAGACTAGCAGTTCAGCCCCTGTTGATAAAGAGCCCATTGATACCGAGGTTCAAGCCTCGCAGGTTGAGGTTGGCAGATCCTTCCGGTCCGCAAATTGTATTAGCTCCTCCAACTCCTGCTATGACGCCGCAAGTCTTGGCGGATACAGATGAATAATGAAATTCCTCGTCGAGGGAGTGTATAAAATGCTGCAGAAGGGTGTATCTGCTGTAATGGATACCAACGGGAGCTTTGCGACGGCAAGATCTCTGGCAATGTCCTGTATCGAGCTGATCCGCATTCACCAAGGCCACGACCATATGGCCGAAATTCTGGAGGCTTCGGTGATCGAGCTGGATGAGCGACTCGCGGAACTTTAGCGCATCCAGCGAAACGATCTCCGTCCTGATAGATACGGAGAAGGAGAAGCTGATTGTCGAGATCGAGTCTTCATACCAGGCCACTGTGGGCCTTTGGGAGCGCGAGGTGGCTGAGACTGAGGCTGCGGTAGAGCAGTTGTCTCAGTCCATGAAGACGACGACGGAAACTCGAGCTGCATTGGATGCTGATATCACGGAGATCGACACCCAGATGTGCCGCCTGGAGGACCAACGGGCCCGACTCCAGTTAGATGCCGAGCGTGTCCGGGCTGAACACGCAGCATTCAAGAAGGAAGAAGCGACTTTCACTCAGTGGACTCTTGCCTTGGCGCAGCAGCGGCAACAGCTTGATGAGAAGCATGAGAGCGATACTTCCACTGGGGCTGTTGAATTGATGCGTCAAGAGGCTGAGCGACGAGTCCTGGCGACTGTGGAGGCCCGTACAGCCGACCTAAGACTTCGAGTCAGGGAGCTCTCAGCCCACCCTGGGGAGGTTCAGGGACTGTAGTTTTTCCCTTTTTTTTGTTCTTTTGCAACCCTTTGCTGAGGGATAGTGTAGTTTTTGTACTCTCTCTTTCAGAAAAATAAAGAAGTACGCAACTTTTTGTGATGTTCATTTTTGTTATTATGAACTTGATGATTTGTGTGGACCTATTATCTTTTGCACACCTTGGTTTTTAGGCACAGATAATAAGTTTGAAGGAACCAACATGTTTGCTCGGAGGTGATGTGGACATGGCAATCATTGGGTTCAAAATGATAGAATCTTCCTACTCAGAGGTATTATGGACGTGGTAGGAATGATCCTGGGGGATACGCTGAACAACTCAGAGGTGATGTGGACGTGGAAGTTCTGCGATCAATGTACGACAACGCAGGGGTTGTTTGTACGAGATGTTTACTCAGAGGTAATGTGGACGTGGTAAACATGAAGGGTAGCGTCGGCTTACGTAGTGTAAGATTCCGCTTTGTAGGGTGTAGAGGAACAACTCAGAGGTAATGTGGACGTGGTTGTCTTTCTACTGAAGGAAGCCACGGAACAGCTGGGTTCCAGAAGCGGATGAGTTTGTGGAAGAAGATTGTTTGTGAGTCCCGATGATTGGGCCCACAGATCCCCTTTGGGGAAGTACATGTCTGAAGGATGTCAAGAATAGTACTTTTTTAGGAACTTGCCGTTGATGGGCATCATAAACAAGTCTCCATTGGGTTTGGCGAGGCGGTAAGCACCGTTTGAGTATACCGTCTCTATGATGAAAGGTCCTTCCCATTTGGGTTCGAACTTTCTGGTGTCTTGTGAGTTAACACCATTGGC
>JANAVB010001400.1:3128531-3288531 GCA_029216955.1 Iris pallida
ATCTTGGATGACTGCGGGGGCTTGCCCTTAAGACGCACCTTTAAAGGTGCCTCAACTGCGCCTCCTGTGAGTGGTGCCTTCCCCTGTAATTTCGCCACCAAGGGAGCCGATGTTTGAGGCGGCTTTCCCTTGAGGCGTATCTTCAGG
This sequence comes from Iris pallida, assembly GCA_029216955.1. Lineage (NCBI taxonomy): Eukaryota > Viridiplantae > Streptophyta > Magnoliopsida > Asparagales > Iridaceae > Iris > Iris pallida. The sequence continues at coordinate 3,128,679 of JANAVB010001400.1, forward strand.
GGAGCCTCAGGAGTCGGTGCTTTCCCTGATAGCTTGATGCTCATTGGAGGAACCTTCTGGGGTGGTTTGCCCTTCAGTCGGATCTTCAGTGGGGCATCTGGATTCATCTCCGGCTCCGTGTCCGGCTCAGTTGCCGTCTCTGCCTCATCATCAGCATCGTTGGCTTCCTCCTCGTCAAGTGGCTTGTACAAGTCGAAATCGGTGAAGTAAGCTTCAATCCCGTTGAAAGGATCGATGTCTGCGAACTCCGTCCGGATGACGCCGTTAGTGGATACATATTTCATGCATTGGTGGAGCGTGGAAGGCACCACCATGTACTCATGTAACCATGGTCGGCCGAACAGGATGTTGAAGTTGACCTCGGCATCCACCACATAACAAGTTACCTCAGTTTTGAGGTTGCCGATGTGACACTTCAGTCGGATTTTGCCCAGTGGCTCGCTTTTGCTAGAGTTGAAGCCACTGATGGTTGTGTTGGAGGGCGCCAGCCGGTACATTGGGATCCCCAGTTTTGATAGCAGCGCCTTCGGGATAATGCTGAGGGAAGACCCCGGATCGATCTGAATTCGGCTCACCTTGACTGAACCGATGTACCCTGTGTAATACAGCGGTCGGTTATGTCGGTGGTGCTTGAGCAGCATGTCTTGTTGGGTAAAAGTTATGTTTGGGATAACTTCATCCGTACAATGACAGTACGCACAAGTAGTTGGGAGGTCTTCAGGCTGCTTGACCTGACTGAGGAAGGATTCAGCGTCCTTCAGAGCTTCGCGGAGAGCTTCTCGGGAGTCTTTGGAAAGACGCAGAAGCTCAAACAAAGACAGGCGTGCAGGAGTACTGGCCAGTTGTGCCAGTATGTCAAAGTTGTGGGGCTTGGCTAGCCCCGAAGCATTCTCCTTTCGTAGAGGTCTGTCGAAACGAGCCTCCACCTGCTTCTACTTATTGGCTGCTGAGGGTTTAGACGGGCCCTCCTCATGGATGGTGCCAGGAAGCACCACCTCGGCGGCAGCTTCGCCGAGCTGAGCGTTCTGTTGTGCACGCGTCTGCACTGGAAGTACCTCTTCCGTTGAAGAAGAGACCGTACGGCAAGACTTGATCTTCCTGCCTTTTGATTTGGAGGTAGAGCGTACCTCCGGTTGAGTCACCTCGGAGACGAGGTCGGGATAAACCCAGAGGACCTCTCCTCGTGGTGTGGTGAGTGGAACGAGTCCACTCGCATTGTCACAGGTAGGTGGCAAGTTTACCACCTCCATGGTCGCCTTAGGGATGGGGACGACGCCATCTTGTGTGGTAGTCGGCGGCAAGGTACCGAATTAGAGTGACACCACATTGGCTGACACCGTCTTCTCTTTGTAGTCGACGGAGATTACATCCGCATTGATCATGTGTTGGATGTAATTCTTGAGGACGTAGCAGTCCTTGGTTGGGTGTCTGATAAACCGATGGTAGTGACAGTACCTCGAGTTGTCCACTTTTCCGACTTCATCGGGCCGCTTTGGGTCCGGAAGTTTGATTTTGTCACCCTGCTTCAGTATTTCAAAAAGTTGCAGGGTGTCTTCGTCATTGAATGAATACACCTCCTTGGGTCTCGGCGCCAGTAGAGGTTTCTGAGTAGGCACAGATGCGCCCTTCGAGGCATTAACAGTCAATGCCTGTTTTCCCTTTGCTTCTTGCCCGGAGTTGTTGGCTGCTGACCTTTTCCCCTTATCATCAAAGGCGGGGAAGCTGACACCCAGAAGACGTGCATTGGCCGCCTTCTTTTCTGCGGCTTCAGCTTCGATGATCAGGGAGCTCCAGTCGGAAGGGGGAGTAGAGTTGAGCCAGAGCTTCACTGAGGGCAGCATGTTCATGCTGCAAGAGGAGAGGAGCGCATGTTCTGGCATGCCTGGAGGTAGCCTGAAGCAGGCTTGTCGGAAGCGTTCGATGAACACCCGAACCGTTTCTTTCTCCTTCTGGCGTATCTCTATGAGAGATGCCATCGTCATGTCCTTCCCGCCGTCGTAGAAGCGATCAAGGAAGAGGCACGTCAAGTCGTCGAAGGACGATATAGAATTGTCGGGGAGGCTGCAGTACCAGTCATACGCCACCCCTTTTAGGGCCCCAACAAAGATGCTGGTGAGGAGCGCGTCCTCCTTTGGAAGATGCCCCGTTTGTGACCGAAAATATGTCAGGTATCGATGCGGAGAGTCCTTCTCATCGTATGGTGTGAGTGTTTGTGGTTTATATTTTGGAGGATAAACCACCTTGTTCCACTCGAGGGGATAAGGCTGGGGAATGCACATCTTCTGGCGCTCCTCTTGCCTGTTTTTGGACTCAAAGCGCTCCCGCAGGTCCTTGATCATTTCGACCACATCCTCCGTGGAGCTAGGAGTCAGGGAAGGTGGCACTATCTGGAACGGAGCGTTTGAGGGTTCCGACGTCCGAGGTGCTTCTGTGTCGGAAGGTGCCCATTGAAGGGGTACACTCGACTCCCCATTAAATCCTGGGTCGGGACCGGTTGAAGGTGTTCTGGTCAAGGCCGACCGAATATCAAATACTGCTTGAGTCAGTGCTTGCATAGAGGCGGAGAGGGTTTTGAGTCCTCCCTCTAATGAGTCTATGCGCTGAACAATGTCCTGCGGTGGCGTATCAGACTCGGCATCATCCCCAGCCATGTATACTGTCCTGACACGGCCAGGAGTGGATGGATTGGTTGAGGCTTCGCTCTCGGCCTCACTTTCATGTGGGGGAGTCACCTCTCCTTGGCCACCCCCAGCCACATTCTGGAGGTCATTCTCGACGGGCGCATCTGCCAGGGCCTGATTGTCCTCAGCTCCGTCTTGAAGGGCCTCTTCGTCTCTATCCCCAGCTGTGTCCTGGGGGACATCCTCATTTCGAGGTGCTTCTGGGAGGCTGACTTCGCCTCGAGGATGAAGATCCGCCGCAGCTGTGCTTTGGACATCTTCGTCTTCGGAAGGAAGCTCAACAAGGGTCTGACTACCCCCAGCTTCCTCCAAGAACTTCTTCTTCGACCGAGTGCCTTCGAACACCCCAAAGGTTGAGACTGCTGCCTTGGTTCTCCTTGATTGGCTTTTGGACGAGGAATTGCCGGTCGCCTTCCGGAGAGATGAGGAGTTGGAGACCACATTGCATGAAGCAACTCTTGGCTCCTCTTCTGTTGACACCTTCTTCCCAAGGCGATGTCGGAGGGGTGTCGATGACTGCAGCCGCTGGTGTAGAAGCATAGAAAACATTAGAATAATGATCCATGTGGCTCTGAGTATGAAGCTTATGCGGCCCACCCAGGAGCGGCCCTATGCGGTTCAAAGAAGACTCTCAATCGCATGCGGCTCGGGAGCGTATGCGGTTCAGCTAGGCATATACGGCTCGATGGACGCCATGTGTGATCTTTCCCTACAGCTGGTCGTTTGAGGAGTGGCCTCATTTATTGCTCCAGCACGATTCACTGTGGCAGCCCTGACATAAAGTTTCATAATGGCTTTGCCATAATGACTGACTCCTCGGGAAAAGAAGAAAATCTCTGACCAAATCCGTCAGAAGTCCCAGATTGCCACGTGGCAATCAGTCATATACGGCTCCCTGAGAACCCGTTCCATGCGGTTCGATACAACGCTAGCTCATGCAGCTCCCTGGGAACACATTCCCTGCGGCCCAATACAACACCAGCTCATGCGGCTCACAAAGATTACGCATATGCGGCTCGATGAAGCATCGTCCTATGCGGCTTACAAAGAGTATCTCTCTGCGGTTCGAGGATAGTCAATCCTTTGCGGCTCTGACAGAACTCACAATTAAGACACGTGGCATGGGATCAATAAGAGATTTAACCAAATCTCAACAAATATATTTGACATCATCGTCATAATTACTGAGATCAGGGCATATCATTTATCATCAAGCTAATGGGACACGTGGCAAGCAATCAGACATTGGCATAATCAATCACGAGGATTTAAAGCAGCTAGCATTAATTGCTCATGAGATACGATGCTATCCATGTTAATGGCCAAGATTCACTGTAATCAGGATCAAGGGTTCAGATAGAATGAAGGAGCACCGACATTTCAAACAGATAATCATTAGCAAACCCTAATGATCATCCCCACTCTTATAAATAGCCAGCATCATTCCCTTGAGAAAAAAAAGAGAGAGAAGAGGTCGGCAACAAAAGAATAAAAAAAATAAGAAGAGAGAGATCTACACAGAGAGAGCTCCCCCTTTCTTCTTGATAATCACAGAGAGAGAGAAGCCAGGAGAGCAATCCGAGGAGAGCAAGAAGAGCGTTTCTTCAACGTCGAGCAGATCTTCCCCGAGCCAAGGCTACATACTGATCGTCCAAGGAGTAAGGCAGAGCGGCCGTCGCTTTCCCGAGCCTCTATCGTCATCCCCCAGAATCAAAAATAAACAATCGTACTTAGTCTGCTGTACCTAGGTTTTCGTCCCTAGGCTTTCTTTGTACGAGCGAGTTTGTATTGTGAGTCTAAGTTCAGTCCTCCGATAATTGTTCTGTTCTTTTACAATCAATGGCAAACACGATGGCGACTCTGCTGGGGACTAATTTCTCCATGGCTGAGGAGTTGGTGACGCAATCAGATGCAGCCAAACTTGGCTCCACACAAAAGAAGATGGTCGTCCGCTTCGACCAACAGGCGTTCGAAGAGATGCTCTCTGAAGGCAGCGCTGGCCCGGCCCAGAAGCGCACCCGCACCACGAAGGCCCGCAAAGAATGGAGACCGAAGTCATTTGCTCCTCCTCAAGCCCTCGATGGGATGCCCTCTGCTGCTCAAGACGGCGAAAAGGATTCTCCTGCGGTCCCACTTCAGATCGTAGACAACTCTGCTGTCCCCAAGTCCGGCAGAAGAAAACATTATGATGCTGGACTTGCAGGGACAAAGAGGGACTCTACGCGGACCAAACCGCAGAAGAGTATTAGCCGCAAGAAGAAAGCCCATGCGGCTACATCCGCCAACCGCATGAAGAAAACTCATGCGGCTACTTCTGTCAGCCGCATAACTTATGCGACTACAGTCCCCGACAGCATGGATGAGACTCATGCGGCCAGTAAAGTCAATCGTTTGCAGAAAACCCATGCGGCCACAGATGCCAACCGCATGCGGCCAGCCTGCACGGTCGTGACCCCTAGTCGCATAAGAACTCGTCCGACGACAGGAGACAACCGCATGCAGACAGCCTGCACGGTTTCCGCTCCCAGCCGTATAGCATCTGCTCCATGCTCCTCTCGATCAGTTTTCGACCGTCTCTCGTACGGTCCGAACCCTGATGACTCTCTGGATGATAAGCCAGACTCTATGATGTCCAACTTGGACTCTTCCTATTATGCACCCACAAGTGCTAGGAAGAAGAAGTCTAGGGCAGCGCGGGCTCATCAAGCCCAGACAGCTGTCCCAACCTCTGACTATCAGGGCGTCCCGTTGATTATCACACGGGCCTCTGATGGAAAGTTGTACAGAACCGCTCAAGTCCAATCCCCGGCGGCGAACGGACAGAGTGGTCCCTCTGACCTGCGGGAGGCGATCCTCCACAAGCGCAAGGAAAGAGAAGGGGCCTCGGCGTACAAAGAATCCTCACATGGACGTCACTGCACCCAGATCATCGTCAACTGCTGCTGCAACAACGCAGCAGTGATGGAAGATCGTCCGTCCGTCTTCCACAGACTACAGCACCCGAACTCAGAAGATGAGGCACCTCCTGTTGTCTCCTGCAATTCTGCTCAGAAGGTCCCCGCCGAGGGGAGAGGGAAAAAGACAAGCATCTCCAGTCCAAAGATATCAGCCACTACAGCTAAGAAGTTGTCAGCTAAACGGTTACCCTCCACCGGAGTATACCAACACACCCGTTCGAAGAAAAAATCTGCTGCAACAGGAGGCTCATCGTCCTCGACCCTGAAGGTCGTAGGAGCTGGGGGTAGTACTCCTTCGAACGTCCACAATAATCCAATGTTTCAAGGAGACGAACCCCGAGAAACAATCCTTCCATCGGGTACAACAGATGCTGATGTCCCCGAGGACATCCATGATTCTCTAGACGAAGCAAGCTCCGAAGCTGGGGGTAGTGTTCCTTCCGAGTCCGAACCTGAAGAGAACATCCCCACATATCCAGATAATTTCTCGATGCATGGGTACGACTCGGAGGGTACATCCTCCACCACTCCCTCCGTCACTCCTCATGTGAAGACGGTATTCATGACAGACAGCAATCAAGGCGGTTCTAGCGATCGCCAGCGCATCGACACGTTGGAGGCCATATTGCATGCCTTGGTCAAGTCTGTAGACGAGATCAAAGCGGCACTTCCTACTCTGCAGGGAGTGACACCTGGCCAGACAAGCACGGGTCCCGCAATCAACGTAGATTCAAATTCAGCGGCGCCAAACCAGGGCAATAATCCTCCCGAGATAACGGCCCCTACCGCGACAGATGAGGCCCGAGAAGTAAGAAGAGAGGTTCAGGAGCTCCGAGCAATGTTCCACGCCCAAGAAAACTCTCAAGACCTCAGAATACGGCAACCATATTCTGCTGAATGGAGGGATGTTCCCTTTCCGCCAAGATATAAGCCGTTCAATATCAACCCATATGATGGCAAGACTTCAGCAAGTCGATACATCACTTACTTTGAGGTCACTACCGACCATCTGCCCCATGATGACGCTATCCTCACGCGGTTATTCATTGGAGCATTGGAAGGAGTCGCCTTCGATTGGTACCGCAACCTGCCAGACAATTGCATCCACTCCTTCGCTGGCTTCAAACGCTTGTTCTTGGAGAGGTTCTATGAGGTAGGACAGGACATGACGATGTCTACCCTCATGGACGTCGTTCAAAGAGAGAAAGAACTGACGAGAAATTACATTGAGCGGTTTCGTCAAACCGCAATGAAGTTACCATCTGGCAACCCGGACTCTTCTTTGATTGAAATTTGCCAAAAGAGACTACTTCCAACAATTAGTCTCTGGATGGGCGAAAGTCAGTTCAAGGACTGGAAGGCTTTTATCATCAGTGCTACAAGTGCTGAAGAACGATTGAAGAAGGCTCGCCAACTGGGGTTGCATATCTCGGAGGGAGAGAACAAGAGCAAGCGTCCCAACACCAGCAACGACAATGGGGGTAGCCCCTCCAACAACCGGGACAACAAAGACAAGCAGGCTATGGTGACCGATACAGCCCAGAAGCCCGAGCCACAGCCAGCGGACAAATAATGGCCTCGAATCACTTATTCCTTTGAAGACGGCCACGTCAAGCCTATCTTGGACATGCTTATACAAGGAGATAGGATTCAGCTTCCTCCACCAAGACGGGAGCCTCGGCCGGCTGATCTGGAGAACCCAAAGTTCTGCCATTACCATCGCTACGTCCACCATGCTACACACGACTGCTACCAACTGAAACGGTATATCCAAAACCTCATCGATTCGAACGCCCTGGCCATCGATTTCGAAGAGGTAACCGTGGCAGCTAACATGGTGTCCGTACAATTCAGCAGCTTCCCTCCAACAGAGACTCAGGACGGAGTTATACCCATCTCTCTGGCAACAATGGAGATTGCTAATCTGCCGCCTGCTCGCGATCAAGCCGCTGGTCTAATACCCCTCACCACATCACGAGGGGAAATCATGTGGGTCCATCAGGACCTAGTCCACGAGGTAACTCAGCCCTCTCCACCTTCTAAAAGGAAAAGTGAAAAAGTCAGATCCTGCTGCACTGCCTCGGCGAAAGAAGAGGAAGTCTCGGCCATCACTACTCGATCCGGAACACAAGCCCAACCGGTGACCGAAAGCGCGACTGATGATCATCCGCCCACTACCAATGATGCTCCGGGACCGGCTCAGCCTTCGACGACCGAAAAGCCTAGGCCGAAGGAGACTCGCTTCGACAAGTCCCTCCGGAAGGAGGCACCTCAGGGGCTGGAGAGGCCCTACAACTTCGATATCTTAGCGCAATTAGCTAATACCCCGGCCAAATTGTCCTTATATGAACTCCCCAGGCTCTCAAAGGATGTCCGTACGGCTTTAAGTGAGGCGCTCCAAAATGCCGACGCATACTTGGCTCAGGTCAACCTCACGGGAGATAACCAACCTGCAGAGCTCCAAGATAGTGCGTGTACGGGAGCAATGCCCAATATCGTCTTCTCTCTGCAAGATATGCTCATCAAAACTAACCTGCATGATCGCCCGCTATACTACACTGGATACATCGGCGACGTAAAGGTGGACCGAATGCACATTGATCCTGGGTCCTCTATAAGCATCATTCCGAAGGGTCTGCTACATCATCTTCGCATTCCGATGCATCGCCTGACACCTACAAGCACCGCCATTAGCGGTTTCAATTCGGGCAGGAGCTACCCAATAGGGAAGATCCGTTTGAAGTGTCAGATCGGCGATCTCCAATCAGAAGTCACCTGTTATGTCATAGATGCCGACACTTCTTACAATATCCTTCTGGGGCGGCCTTGGATACACGATTACATGATCGTACCTTCCACGCTACACCAGTACTTCAAATATGTCGATAAGTACGGCTTCGTGAAGACAGAGTTTGCCGATATCGATCCTTTCAAGGGGGTCGAATCTTATTACTCAGACTCCTGTCTGTACGAAAAATCAAAGAAGCATCTGGTCGAAGAAGATGTGCAAGCTCACAACAAAACGGCTACAGGATCAGAAGAACCTCTAACGATCCACCTTCAGGCTCACAAACCGGGCAATTTCGTACCCCTTACGGCCACTCTGCGTAAGGACGCAATCAGTCTCTCCGTACAAGAAGAACAAATGAGAATCCGGCTGCCAAGGTCCGGCCAAGCGCCGAGACCCATAACAGGGCCACTTACCATCAGACTACCGAGAGTCGGTCAGCTCCAAACGGAGAAGCCCAATCCCTCCGACAGATCGCTCACAATACGCCTTCCCAAGAAGATTCTTCACCCCGATGCGAGGTCTGACACTTCTAGCGAACCAGCCACCCCTCACTTCATATCAAGTACCAAACTGGGGGTTGCTAGTTTACCAACAACTCCACGATCTGCTTCGCCAGTTTAGCCTCTGAAGATCAAGCTGACTAGGTCGTCCTCTCAGTTTTCATTTATACAGGGGGTGGCCAAAGAAGAACCAGAATTGGCCAAGTATATGGCTGCCCACTCCGATACCCCTTCCGCAGATGATGTAATCCCTCTAGAAAAGATACCTTACTTCATCAATAAAGGGTTATCTTTGAACTACACCGAGCTCAATAAGCTATATACAATGTATGCTATGGAACACGGTATAGGCACTCACCTACATACACAGGTGACAAACGTGTACACCGCCATCCGACTTACTCCAGTAAAAGACACTTACCGAATAGTCAAGGGAGGGGACCACCCGATCATCTTCGGCCGGACGAACAACCCACATCCCCCCGCTATGGAAGAAGTCGACTTCGGGTCAGATGCCGGAAGGCTGCCTCTGTATCTCTATAGCCCTCAATCCAAATATCTCATGCAAAAACAGGGGTATGATCTAGAGACAACGCCAGGACTGAACTACGGTACTGGACGACGATTACCTTTGAAGACGCCAGCCCCGGCGGGCAAACCACGGAACTACTATAACAAAACCCGATGCGATTTAGGGTATATAATGCCTACTACGACCCCTGAAAGCTCAGATGAAGAATGCGACTGGCAGTCACATTCAACCGGATCACCGACTTTCGACTCAGATACCAGCATCGGAGATGTGTTCAGACAAGTCATGTCAGTCAACATGACATTCACCGACGCTTACGAAGAAGACGAAGACATCCCCGAAATCCTTGAGCTAGAACCATGGGCCCAGCAATTAGACGCACAATGGGAAAAGCGGTTCGAACTGAGAGAACCTCCTACCGAAGATGAGGTCATACAAGTAGATCTCGGCAGCGAATCTTCTCCAAAACCGATCTTTATCAGTAAAAGCCTAACTGACGAAGAACGAGAATCGCTGTTAGTATTCGTTAGAGAATACATTGATGTGTTCGCTCTCCACAAACTCAATATACGGCCAGATGCAAAGCCAGTCAAGCAGCAACAACGACGCTTCCGCCCAGGTGTCATGGACGCGATCGAAACTGAAGTCAACAAGTTAATAGCCAGCGGTTTCATTCGTGAAGAGCAACATCATGATTGGCTCGCCAATATAGTACCCGTCCTCAAGAAGAATGGGAAGATTCGAATCTGTATCAAGATGTCTCCCGACGACGAAAAGCACACATCATTCCAAACGCCGATTGGTACATACTGCTACACAGTCATGCCATTCGGTCTGAAGAATGCTGGCGCTACATATCAGCGGGCCATGAGTATCATTTTCTGAGAACATTTATGCAAAACAGTAGAATGCTATGTCGACGACATCGCCGTCAAGAGTCGCCATAAGAAAGATCATCTGCAAGACCTGAGAATGGTATTCGACCTGATGAGAGCCCACAACCTGAAGATGAACCCTACGAAATCATTCTTAGGCGTATCCAGCAGAAAATTCTTAGGCTTCATCATCACGGCACGGGGCATCCATGTAGACCCTGAGAAGACGAAGGCAATCATGGAGATGGGTCCCCCGAAAAATCTCCGCGAACTCAGAGGCCTCCAAGGGAGGCTAGCTTACATCAGGAGGTTCATTTCCAGCCTCTCCGGGCGATGCCGACCGTTCACACACCTCATAAAGAAGGGAGTCTCATTCGTATGGGACGAGGAATGCCAGCGTGCTTTCGACGACATCAAAGAATATTTGTCGAATCCCCCAGTCCTGATGGCCACGGTCTCCGGAAAACCATTCCTGCTCTACGTACGAGCAATGGAACACTCCCTTGGTGCCCTGCTAGCACAAAATAACGATGCAGGCCACGAGCAGGCCATATATTATCTCAGCCGAATGATGATCGGGCCAGAACATCGGTACACCGCTGTAGAGAAGGAGTGTCTCGCCCTGGTATTCGCTATTCAAAAGACGCGGCACTATGTCACAGGATAAACCATACATGTGATCTCGCGAGTCAACCCCCTCAGAGTCCTCATGACTAAACCAGGGGCCCTCAGCTCTCGCTTCGCCACATGGGCAATATTACTGTCCCCCTATCATATGATCTTCGTCCCGCAAAAGGCTGTTAAGGGTCAAGCCCTAGCAGACTTTTTGGCAGCCCACCCAGGATCGGAGTCATCCAGAATCTATGAAAAGATCCCAGACGAGGTCGTCGATTCGAATACAGCCACCCACGATAACATATGGCGAATGTTCTTCGATGGCGCCTCAAGGACCGGACCCAAGGGAAACATCGTCGTCGGGGTCGGAGTGGTATTAATTTCTCCTACTGGGCTGGTGATCAATCGCGCCTACTCCCTCACGGAACCCTGCTCCAATAATGTGGCCGAATATAACGCTCTGGTCATTGGCCTCCAACTTGCAAAAGAGCTGGGGGTAGAATACCTTGAAGCATACGGCGACTCCCAACTAATCGTCAATCAGATCAGGGGCTCATACGAGGTTCGCCATGAAGACATGATCCCCTACCATCAAATTGCGATCAACATTATCTCATCATTCGAGGAATTCTTCATCGAGCACGTCCCCAGACTCCAAAATATCGAAGCCGATGCCCTAGCAGGCCTTGCCGCTTCCTTAGCAGTACCGAACCAAGCTCATCATTCGGTTGACGTAGTAGGTCACGAACTGGTCTGTCCCAAGAACAACGTTCAAGCCATGGCAAGTTATTCTGCCCAGACAGTCGACGACACACCGGACTGGAGACAGCCGTTCATCGACTTCGTCGTATACGACATCCTCTCAGAGAATCCAAAGGAAGCTACCTCTATCAGACGGCGTTCTTTCAGATTCTTCTACGATACAGAGACGAAAATGCTGTATCGCCGCTCCTACGACGAATTATTGCTCCGGTGCTTGTCGAATGCGGAAGCTACAGAAGCTGTACGAGAAGCTCACGACGGTGTCTGTGGGGCCCATCAACCCGGCCCTAAGCTACAGGACCGCCTTCGCCGGATGGGCTACTACTGGCCCACGATGGTGGCAGATGCGATAGATTATGCCAGAAAATGCAAGGCCTACCAAGTCCACGCAGATTTCATTCACCAACCATCCGAGTTTCTGCATCCAACGGTGGCATCCTGGCCATTCGAAGCATGGGGGATGGATATAAGCCATGAAGAATCATCCATGATAATGGTCCACAGTTTATAAGCCACGAAGCATGGGGGATGGATATAAGCATCACGTTATCTACCGCTTCGGACTACCACGAAGAATCATCCATGATAATGGTCCACAGTTTATAAGCCATACATTCTACCGATTCTGCGATAAGCACCGCATTCAGAATGTCGCTTCGACACCATACAACCCGGCAGCAAACGGGTTGGCAGAGGCATTCAACAAAACAATCATCAAGCTCCTCAAGAAGTTCGTCTCCTCCAACAAACGCGACTGGAACGAGAAGCTCGGCGAGTGCTTATGGGCTTATCGCACCACGGTTCGAACAGCCACCGGGAATACACCATTCTCTCTGGTGTACGGGAGCGAGGCAGTCCTCCCTTTGGAGACTCAGATCCCCTCACTCCGCGTCGCCCTCACTTATCAATTGACGACGGATGATAACTACTGACGATGACTACAAGAGTTGGAGGCTTTAGATGAAAAGCGCCTCCTAGCTCAGCAAAGAATCGAGCTATACCAAGCACGCATCTCCGGAGCCTTCAACAAGAAAGTTAAAATCAGAACATTCCAAGTGGGTGATCTTGTTCTGGCAGTCCGGAGGCCGATGGTCATGACTCACAAGACCACCGGTAAGTTCCAGCCAAAATGGGAAGGTCCATTTGTCATCGAGACCGTGTTCTCTAACGGTGCCTACCGCCTCGCTAAGCAGAACAGAGATTTGCTCATGTTGCCCGTCAACGGCAAGTTCCTGAAGAAATACTATGTTTGAACATCATTCTCCAGATTATCGAGTCATGTACTCCTTTAGTACCACTGAACTCTTATCCATCATTCTCCAGATTATCGAGTCATGTACCCCTTTAGTACCACTGAACTCTCATCCATCATTCTCCAGATTATCGAGTCATGTACCCCTTTAGTACCACTGAACTCTCATCCACCCTATTTTAGATTATCGAGCCATGCACCCGCTGGTGCCGCTGAACTCTCACTCCCTCAATAGTCCAAATTACCAAGTTATGTACCAGCTGGTGCCTCTGAACTTACATTCTGGTCACTCTTTCAGATAGTAAGTCAAGTATGATTATACCTCTGAACTTTCTTCCTGGCAGAGATCCTCCCTCAGGATTCACTACCTGCACTCCCAGTGCACAAAAAGGGTAGTCGATCCACCAATTTCTGAAACGACCATGTCCTCATTACCTCTGAGTCGTCTTCACTTCCACCAAAAACAAACCGCCCCCTCGTATAGAACTTCCACGTTCTCCTACCTCTGAGTCGTTCTATGTACCCAATCTTCATTGAGCCCACTCCTGCCATGTCCTCACTACCTCTGAGTGGAAAGGCTCCGTCGAAGAAATCGTCATATTTGCCATGTCCACATTACCTCTGAGCAAGTATGTCGATCCTCTTTTAACCTATTATCTGTACCCACAACCAGAGTACGACAAGGATAATAGGTCCACAAATGTCCCCTGTTGACCACAAATGTCCTCTGTTGACCACAAATGTCCTCTGTTGACCACAAATGTCCTCTGTTGACCACAAATAGCTTCCGTAAAGTCTCTTCTGCCATGTTCTCATTACCGCTGAGCAGGAAGATTTCACGATAAAACCTTCATGTTTGCCATGTCATCATAACCTCTGAGCAAATGTGATCGGTTCCCTTTCACCCCATTATCCGCATCCTGAACTAGGGTACGCCAAGGGTAATAGGTCCACAAATATTCATTCGCTAAGCTTCTTAGCATAAATCCACCATCTTACCATGCCCCGGGAGCCCAGCTGCTCTACGGCATTCCTTCCCCCAGTACCGAGAACATCCATGACCACTTTGTCGTGGCTGTCCCGGACATCCTATCTAAACTGTTATCCGTACCTAAAACCAAGGTACGCCTAGGGTAATAGGTCCACAAATAATCCCCTAGCAAGTCCGATTCCATGAACACCGATACAAGAAAGCAAAGATGAGATAAAACATGTCTATTTTCGAGATCATATCACTGTTACAAAGTAGAAATAAAAGGACAAACAAGCAAGACAAGACAAAGAAACGACTATGGTTCAGAGGTACACAACGTCGAGGGATGGTCCTTCAGCAGGATAGTCAACCGCTCAAACTATCGATTAGTTCCACATACTGCTTTTGGAGTCAACAGCGTCACATCTCCCCGAGGAGCAAAGGTTCCATTGGGAAATAAAGTCCTCAGGCTTAACGTAACCCCACCCTTTCAGGATACGTATGCCGATCATATTCTAGACTATCGTCTACACCCATAACAAAGTACATTAAGGATACAAAGTTCACATAGAATATCCTGTTAAAAGACGACCATTACAAAAAAAGAGGAAAGCAAATACATTCCATTCATTGAAACGATCGGCCACATTCACATGACTAACAAACAAAACTAAAAAGAACTTTTCACTACTTCATTCAGACGAAAAGGAAAGGCACAAACTACAGAAACATGCGGGCAGAAGACAGACATCCGCAAGGAATTCCTAAAACCTAGTTGCAGAAGCGCCCATACCACTCCCTCAACCACCTTACATAGGAAGGATGCAGTTGAAGGAGATCCTCATCTGGAATAGGAGTATCAGAATTCCCTGAGCTACCACCCCCAATTGTTTCGACACTCGGAGAGAGACCATCCTGTGCAGACGACGAGTCTTCCTTCTTTGTTTCTTCCTTAACGGAGGGAGACCCCTGGTTGACGACAGGGGGTGGCGGTTCCTCTGTGACTGCAACCTCAGCGCTCAGCGGAGATACTGAAAGAATCAAAGACGGAAAAACAAAATAAAAAGATATTCAGAAAATAGTCATGCAGCTCGTTTAAAGACAATTCACAGGCAGCTCCGACAGGGGGCATATCCCATGCATGGGGCGTGTAGGCAAACCACGTAATTCGTATACGGCTCAGACATGGGGTATACCCCATGCGGCTCGATCAAGGAACGTGTATGCGGGCCATGTGGTTGCGTGCACGGAGTAAGCAGTGGAGCAGACCCTATTAGGGTTTCATGGGACGTGCATGCGGACCACATAACCCGTATGCGGCTCAGACATGGGGTATACCCCATGCGGCTCAATCAGGGGACGTGTATGTGGGTCACGTGGTTGCGTGCACGGAGTAGGCAGTAGAGCAGACCCTGTTAGGGTTTCAAAATACCCAATCTTCTACATAGGTCATTACCTTCGATGGTGACGTGAACATCAAGGCGGACGGGGGGGGCAACAGTCGACGACGAAGCCGATTTCTTTCTCCTCGCCGCGGCCTTCTTCACAGTCTTGGAAACCCTAGGCGCCATTGCTGTTTGTCGGTTGGGAGAAGAAAACAAGACAGGAGTTTTTCAGTCAAGAAAAATCTAAAGTCCAACCAAGCACCCATCTATTTATAGACAGAGAAAGAAGGATTACTGATCGACGCTTCGTACGACGTGATCGACCCTTCGGCTATCAAGGCAAAACCGACTCTTGGGATCCTCCCCCAAAAGACGGCGTTAAATCAAATCAAAGGCACTTAATGAAGATTTTCACACGTGATCAGGACACGTAGCAATAAGTTTATGCGGCCAGATAAATTTAAGCGGCTAAGGCACTTATGCGGCTAGGAAGCTCAGGCAGACAGAAAAATCCTATGCGACATGAATGGGGCCATGCTTCTTGTTCAAAGTATTCCAATTTTTACAAAATTGAAAACTTTGAAGGGGGTCCTGTAGAAGCATGGAAAATATTAGAATAATGATCCATGCGGCTCTGAGTAAGAAGCTTATGCGACCCACCCAGGAGCGGCCCTATGCGGTTCAAAGAAGACTCTCAATCGCATGCGGCTCGGGAGCGTATGCGGTTCAGCAAGGCATATGCGGCTCGATGGACGCCATGTGTGATCTTTTCCTACAGCTGGTCGTTTGAGGAGTGGCCTCATTTATTGCTCCAGCACGATTCACTGTGGCAGCCCTGACATAAAGTTTCATAATAGCTTTGCCATAATGACTGACTCCTCGGGAAAAGAAGAAAATCTCTGACCAAATCCGTCAGAAGTCCCAGATTGCCACGTGGCAATCAGTCATATGCGGCTCCCTGAGAACCCGTTCCATGCGGTTCGATACAACGCTAGCTCATGCGGCTCCCTGGAAACACATTTCCTGCGGCCCAATACAACACCAGCTCATGCGGCTCACAAAGATTACGCATATGCGGCTCGATGAAGCATCGTCCTATGCGGCTTACAAAGAGTATCTCTCTGCGGTTCGAGGATAGTCAATCCTATGCGGCTCTGACAGGACTCACAATTAAGACACGTGGCATGGGATCAATAAGAGATTTAACCGAATCTCAACAAATATATTTGACATCATCGTCATAATTACTGAGATCAGGGCATATCATTTATCATCAAGCTAATGGGACACGTGGCGAGCAATCAGACATTGGCATAATCAATCACGAGGATTTAAAGCAGCTAGCATTAATTGCTCATGAGATACGATGCTATCCATGTTAATGGCCGAGATTCACTGTAATCAGGATCAAGGGTTCAGATAGAATGAAGGAGCGCCGACATTTCAAACAGATAATCATTAGCAAACCCTAATGATCATCCCCCACTCTTATAAATAGCCAGCATCATTCCCTTGAGAAAAAAAAAGAGAGAGGAGAGGTCGGCAACAAAAGAATAAAAAAAAATAAGAAGAGAGAGATCTACACAGAGAGAGCTCCCCCTTTCTTCTTGATAATCACAGAGAGAGAGAAGCCAGGAGAGCAATCCGAGGAGAGCAAGAAGAGCATTTCTTCAACGTCGAGCAGATCTTCCCCGAGCCAAGGCTACATACTGATCGTCCAAAGAGTAAGGCAGAGCGGCCGTCGCTTTCCCGAGCCTCTATCGTCACCCCCCAGAATCAAAAATAAACAATCGTACTTAGTCTGCTGTACCTAGGTTTTCGTCCCTAGGCTTTCTTTGTACGAGCGAGTTTGTATTGTGAGTCTAAGTTCAGTCCTTCGATAATTATTCTGTTCTTTTACAATCAATGACAAACAGCTGGAAGACTGACTGCCTTGGTGGTACTGTCGTCTTGCCACAGCAGTTGATAGTGACCACCGCACAAGTATGCCCCGTGGGAGGCTCATCATGCTTGTTGGTCGACTCTCCTGACCGGCGCTTGTGAGTGATCACATTACGCAGGTCGTTGGAGGAGAGTGCTACCTTCACACCCCCTTCAGGCGTATGGCAAGGCCAAACGCCGGGACGGACAGGTGAGTGCTGCGCCCCCTGATCTAATACCAAGCAGGCATCATGATCAGTAGTGGGGGAACAACAACATTTGAAGTGACTTGAATGGACCTCAAACGTACAACTAGAGGAGGCGCGGGAGTTCAAGACCACTGAATTTGCCGCACTCGACTTGGTTATGCACGCAGTAGATGCGCCCAAGTGAGATGAGGACTTTGAAGATCGACTCGTTTTTGGTGCCGAAGCACCTGAGCAGACCTTGTACAGCTTGCCATCGGCAGCGCGCGTGATTGTGAGCACGTGCCTCTGGCCTGCTGCTGGCATAGCACGTTTGTGGCGCATGGCCCGTGCCGCCTTGGATTTCTTTATACTAGCCCACTAGGGTGCATAGTACTCAGCGTCCAAATTCTCCTCGCCATTACAGCGAGTGAGTCTGTCGAAGACAGAGACTTTTTGTAGCGCATCAGAGGTGATGCGCGAAACATTGGCTGCGCCCCTGCTCCGTCGACGCATCTTCCTCGCCTGAGAGGGAGATGGCTGGAGAACGTGGTCAGCCGCACGCTTCCCCGAGAGATGCGCTGCATCAGCGGGTGCACCTGGTTGCTGAGAACGTCAGCAGGAAGGGAGGGCTGGATTGGCACATCCCCTTCAGTGGTGGTGCCCGAGGCGTCGACCTTGCGCACCCAGACACGGCGGGTCTTCTTCGGCTTCGGCAGCCGCTTCGAAGGACTCGCGCTTCCTTCAGAAATGAACTCCTCGTACGCCTGTTGATTGAGGCGCACAACCAGCATCTTGTGGGAGGAGCCCACCTTCACGTCGTCGGCCTGTGACACGACTTTCTCGGAAGAGGAGAAAAAAGTTCCCCAACAGAGTCGCCAGCTTGTTTGCCATTAAAATCGTTTGATTGCAAATCTTAATACAAACAGAACAGTGTTACAATATAGGACTTAGATGTAGTCCTAGGAATACAATTTTGTTTAATCTGGGTCCTAAGTGCCAATGGAGCGAGTGGTAATGCGTTGACTCCGTTGACGGGCTGACGACGGTTATCGGTTCTCTGAAGGTGTAGATTGCTCTGGGTGCTGGAGCTTGTTGAGAGGAGGAAGACGTTGAGTGTCTGTATCTGCCTCTCTGGTGGTATATTTTTTCGTATCTGTCTGTCTGTCCCTCTGTGTTTGTAGGAAGGAAATGGTCCCTCCATTTATAGCAGGGCAGGTTGACTGCTCATGCGCACATATGTAGGATGCGTCGGTGCGTGGGGACGCCATGTGGAGATTGCTGATGAAGGCGCATGGATGATGCGCCCTACTCGTTGGGTCGAATTCTTCATACTGCTGTTGTGAGCCGGCACGTAGCAGAGGAGAAGATCTTTCTGTTGCTAAAATCTTGGATGAGTTGAGTCAAAGGACACGTGTCGTCGACTCATGGCTCGGAGATCTCGAATTTGGTGGGGGGATGATTTGGTGGGATGCACCTTGGATCGGGCGCATGATGAGATTTTGGCTCGTGACCTTTATGAGTCACGAGCCGTTCTGGGCGCATGGCTTTTGGGGCGCATACGAGCGACTTTCCTCCTGTCTTTCGGGATCAGAGATCAGTCTGGGGCGCATGGCTTTTGAGGCGCATGTAAAGCTTCAACTGGAGACTCTTCTTCTGTCTTTAGGGATCAGTGAAGGGTCTGAGGCGCATAGCTTTTGAGGCACATGCGGGTTTGGGCGCATGGCCTTTGAGGCGCATACGGGTGGTTGAGTGGCTACGTGGCAGTAGCCATCAGGATAAAGTCATGATGATGCTGACGTTGTGGACGCTTCGTTTTCTGTAAAAGCTGTCAACCGTTCAGGCTTGGGGAGGCGTGCTGCCAACTCTGTCAGTTCAGCATTTAATATTGGTGACATTCGATGGACAGCTGAGTGGGCGCGTCGGTTGACGTTCCACTAAGCGTATAGGGACGTATGGGGGCGCATCCCCTGTGATACACTCGGTACAGGGTGCATCTGTTGGAGGCGCTTGATGTTTGAAGGGGTGTGATGCACTGTCCAGCCGGCTCATCCGACACATCTTTAATGATGCGGCTGTTTCGCTTCTCGAGTGCTTTAAATGGTCGTTTGGCTGAAGTCGAGGCGTCCGGTTCATCCATTTAATGTGAGTTTATTGCACAGAATTCGGAGAGCCATCCACTTGGCGCATGGGTTTGATCTGCCGGCCTATAAATAGTGGCATGGAGAGAAGGTTGGCCTCTCATTCTCTCACGTCTTTCCAATATGAACTCGGGTTCTCGGGTGCATTCTGTTGACGAAGTGCTCCCGAGGGTGAAGATGAGACACCATGTCGTCATTGATGCTCTTGAAGGTGACTGTTACATCCAAAAGACGGAGTCGAGGGCTTCTGAGGCAGGCGGAAGGTGCCTGTTGCATCCAAAGATAGAGATGCTCGGGCCTCGTCTCCGTTGTTCCGGAAGAGCCGTAGGTCGGAATGGCGGTGCTAGGCTCTCTCTTCCTTCAAAGTGGGTGTCGCCCACTCTGAAAGCTGCTCCTTTAGCCGTATTTCGATCACGGTCTTCCTTGGCCTTTGGAGGCTCTTTCGAAGCCTCCCCTGGCCACAGATTTGTGGTGCTCTTCTCTTCCTTGGTTCCAGCCAGAGGGTTAAATGCTTTGTGTAATCGAAGCACTTATCAGGTGAGCCTGGCTGGAAGAGCGGCACATAACTGGGCTCCTGCTCGGCCAGGTGAGCCTGGTTGGAAGAGTGGCACATAACTGGGCTACTGAAGGGATGCACATAACTGAGCTGCCGAAGAGATGGCGGGATGTGCCTGGTTGGAGGTGCATGATATCTGATGCGCGTAACTGGTGGCACATGGTGACTACTGCGCCTATCTGGAGGCACATGGTGGCTGTTGCGCCTATCTGGAGGTGCAAGGTGGCTGCTGGCTGTAGACTTAGGATCCTTTCTTTGTAGAAATTCTCCTTTGTACAACCTTTTTTAGACATGTAATAGACTTTTATATATAAATAAAAAGTTCTTCTTCAAATGTCTATGGTTATTGATCTTGCTGTGAAGTGTTCTGTTCGAGTTCTGGTACCTGTAGTGTCTGGCGCATGGTCTTTCTGGTTGTGAAATTCCATGCTTCTACAAGCAGCAGCGGATCGTACAGCACCAGCAGCAGGACAGCAGCAGAAGGGACCGTTGTCGACTCAGCAGCAGCGGTTCGTACAACACCAGCAGCAGGCCAGAGGAGGACAGCAGGGGCAAGCTTTTGGCATGGTAGCTGAGGATGCAGAGGCGATAGGAGAGCTGATCACAGGTTCGATTCTTCTCGACTCTAGTCCAGCTTTTGCATTATTCGATTCCGGTGCTTCGCATAGTTTAGTATCAGTATCATTTGCGGTTAGACACGATATCATAGCTGAATCGTTGCCTAGGGCTTACAAGATCACGACCGGGGGTGGCATTTTCCTCGTGAGTGATGTTTGTAAGGGTCGGAGTGTTGTTTTGGGAGGCCGTGAGTTGGAGGTGAGCCTGCTCGTAATGCCATTGCCGAACTACGATATAGTGCACGGTATGGATTGGTTGAGCAGACACCACGCCAGCATTGATTGCAGAGGGGGTTGAGTTCTCTTCAGAGTGCCGAGGGAGCCAGAGTTCGAGTACTCCAGACATCAGGTGGAGCAGAGCAGCGGAGTTTTCTGCGGAGTCTCGGTGGAGGAGAAGACGATTCCACACCCCTTGATAGCAGAGTATATGGATGTTTTTCCAGAAGAGTTACCTGGATTGCCACCAGACAGAGACAATGAGTTCTCGATAGACTTGGTTCCAGGAGCGGAACCCATCTCTCAGCACGTCTATCGAGTGAACAACAGTGAGTTGGTGGAGCTGAAGAAGCAAGTGGATGAGCTGCAGGACAAGGGCTTCATCTGTTCGAGTTCGTCGCCATGGGGTGCACCAGTGTTGTTTGTGCCGAAGAAGGACGAGTCAGTACGGATGTGTATTGACTACAGGGCACTCAACAACCTCACGATCAAGAACAGATACCCACTGCCGCGGATCGATGATCTCTTTGATCAGTTGAGCGGAGCTCGGGTGTTCTCCAAGATCGATTTGAGGTCAGGCTATCACCAGGTGAAGGTGAAGGGCGAGGATGTTCCCAAGACCGATTTCAGGACGCGGTACGGACAGTTTGAGTTTTTGGTTATGCCGTTTGGGCTAACCAATGCACCAGCAGTGTTTATGAACCTAATGAACAAGGTGTTCCACTAGTACTTGGACAAGTTCGTGGTGGTGTTCATTGACGACATCTGGTATATTCCAAGACTGAGGAGGAGCACGAGGAGCATTTGAGGATAGTGCTGGAGACTCTCAGGAGGGAGCAGCTTTATGGGAAGCTCTCCAAGTGCGAGTTCTTCTTGGACCGGGTTGACTTTTTGGGGCATGTGGTGACTGGAGATGGTACCTCAGTTGACCCCAAGAAGATCGTAGCATTTGAGGCATGGACAGTGTCGACATCAGTGGCAGAGATCAGGAGCTTCCAGGGGCTGGCAGGATATTATAGGAGATTTGTACAGGATTTCTCCCGGGTTGCAGAGCCGTTGACTCGGTTGACCCGGAAGGATGCTGAGTATGTTTGGTCAAAGGAGTGTCAGGCAGCTTTTGATGAGTTAAAGAAGCGGCTTACGACAGCTCCGATTCTGACATTGCCTTCAGGATCAGGGGGATTCACTATCTATAGTGATGCTTCAGGGAAGGGGCTGGGTTGTGTCTTACCGCAGCATGGGAAGGTGATTGCCTATGCTTCCAGGCAATTACGTCCCCATGAGAAGAACTACCTTACCCACGACCTGGTGCTGGCAGCGGTGATTTTTGCTCTGAAGTTGTGGAAGCACTATCTGTATGGAGAGAGGGTGGAAATTTTTACAGATCACAAGAGCTTAAAGTATGTGTTCACTCAGAAGGAGCTGAACATGAGGCAGCGCAGATGGCTAGAGTTGATGAAAGACTTTGACATCCTACTTTAGTATCACCCAGGAAAGGCCAACATGGTTGCCGATGCCTTGAGTAGGTATCCGACAGCCATGTGTTTGACCATGGACCGTCACTTGCTTGCTGATTTGGAGAGCCTTGGGATTGAGGTGATCGTGCCCGGAGTTCAGATGCAGTTATGAGGCCTGCAGATTCAGTCAGACTTGGTGGAGAGGATCAAGTTGGCACAGTTTGAGGACGTTGCTCTGCAGTGTCTCCGAGAGCAGGTTCGAGAAGGATTGGTGGATGGCGAGTTTTCTCTTGTATAAGATGGTGCCTTGAGGCACGGTTCCAGGTTATGTGTGCCCAGCGGAGAGCTCAGGGAGCAGGTTTTGCAGGAGGCCCACAGATCTCAGTACTCTGTACACCCTGGTGCCAACAAGATGTACCAAGATCTAAGGGAGCATGTTTCGTGGTCCGGGATGAAGCGGGAGGTAGCTCGCTTCGTTGCTAGGTGCTTGGTCTGTCAGCAGGTCAAGGCAGAGAGGCAGAGGCCCGGTTGATTATTACAGCCGCTACCCATTCCCGAGTGGAAGTGGGAGCATATCACTATGGATTTTATATCAGGATTGCCACGTACACCAGGAGAAAAAGACGCAATTTGGGTCATCGTTGACAGGTTGACCAAATTGGCCCACTTTTTACCATTCAAGGTGGGTACGTCTACGAAGAGGCTTGCGGAGATGTATATACGGCAGATAGTCAGGATTTATGGGGTTTCGGTCAGCATCATCTCGGATCGGAATAGTTGCTTTACTTCCCATTTCTGGAGGAGTCTGCAGACTAGTTTGGGTACTCAGCTCAAGTTTAGTACTGCATACCACCCCCAGACGGTCGAACAGTCAGAGAGGACTATTCAGACGCTCGAGGATATGCTGCAGACGTGTGTCTTGGACTTTGGAGGTTCCTGGGAGGATCATCTACATTTGGTGGAGTTTGCTTACAACAACAGTTTCCAGGCCAGCATCGAGATGTCACCTTTCGAGGCTCTATACGGACGTAGGTGTCGTACACCCTTATCTTGGGATGATGTTGGTGAGCGAGCTTTACTGGGGCCAGAGATGGTTGTTGACGCAGCCGAGAAGGTGAAGCTCATCAGGGACAGACTTCGCGTGGCGCAGGACAGACATCGGCACTGGGCCGATAGCCACCGGAGGCCCTTGGAGTTTGAGGTACAGATTAGAGTAGGATTAGATTTAGGTTTGTTTGTTGTGTTTTATTGATCTTGTTTGTTTATCATAGTTAATTTGAGGCCTTGCTTGTGTTTAGGTCAGAGACATGGTTTTTCTGCGGCTATCTCTGACTCGTGGTACTATATGTTTTGGTGGAGGTGGGAAGCTTAGCCCGCGCTTCATCGGCCCTTTCGTTATCAGCAGAAGAGTCGACGACGTGGCCTACAGGCTAGACTTGCCACCTACACTAGTAGGTATCCACGACGTATTCCACGTATCACAGTTGAGACGGTACGTGGCTGACCCTAGCCATGTGCTTGATCATTCAGAGATTGAGGTAGGGCCCACTCTCAGTTATCCAGAGCAGCATGTGGAGATTCTGGATCGCCGAGAGAAGGTACTGAGAAACCAGGTGATACCCTTGGTACGCGTCGCATGGAGGCATCATTCTCCAGGAGAGTCTACCTGGGAGCGGGAGGATGAGATGCGGAGCGATACCCTTATCTTTTTGGACCGTGAGGTATACTTTCTATCCTTCTCATCAGTTGCATTTCGCCTTTCAATTTCGAGGACAAAATTTTTTTAAGGAGGGTAGATTTGTCACTACCACATTTCTAGTTTGAGAGTATTTTTGTCATTTTTGAATAATTTGAATTTAATATATTTTATTAGAAATTTAAACTGATTTATTTGAATGGTGTGATTTAAATACTAGTTTATTTATTGCCATGTGGTTTTGGTTAGCCTAACCTAGATTGGACCTAACCTAGATTAGTCATAGCTAGCCTAGTTAGCCACATTGAGAATTAGTTAGTATTAGATAGTGGTTTGAGTCATGTTTAGCTAAGAGGGTGGTTTGCAACTTAACTAGGAAAGAGCCCTAGATTCTAGGCCAATCAATAGTCATGATTCATTGCTAGACCTTAGATGCAACCTAAAAACCCTAACCCTAGCTAGAGTGGCCAGCCAAGACCCCCCCCCCCTTGCCTATATAAAATCTCCTTAGGAATTTGTGCCTCTTTTCAATAGCTTATCATTTTTTCCTAAGAACTAGGTGAGCCTTTATTTATTTTTCTTCATAGTTTAATCAATAGAGCTCCATTTTTATTGGGATTTCTTCCATAGTGTTCTAATCAATGTTCTCCTGCTGTTTGTGGAGCCATATCACAGGATTGAATCAATTTGGAGATTTTGGTGGCTTTTGGAGAGCTCATTTAAAGAGACTTTTTGTGTTGAAGAACACACATAGGTAAATTCCTATCCACCCATTAAAATTAGGTTTTCTTTGCATAAATACCAAGCCCTAGGTGTCCTTGTGCTGTAGGAATAGGGTTTGCTCAATTTCGTGTCATGTACGTGTCCGTATCGGACACGTATCAGTGTTGTGCACAGGTGTTCGACGAAATGCCATAAAGGGCATTTCGATCGAGATTTCGATTTGTGTTTGAATGGAAATTCGTGTTTTTGTGTCGCTTATGGGTTTCTATTTGACTGAGCTGGATTCGTGTCTTGGTTGTGTCGATTTGGAGTCGTGGACACGGCCACGCGCGTACGGTCAGCAGTTTCCAGCTGCTGACTGTTCTAGGGCTCGAGGACACGTGTCCTTTGACACATGCCTTGGGGAAATGTCTAACACGACATCCCCAAGACCACTTGTCATGTGAGTCCGTGTCGAGTGAGGGATTCGACCCGCACTAGACACGCGCACCAGTCGACTGACCAGATCTGTGTGTATTGGGTTTGCGTGTATTGTGGACACGTTCGTGTCATATGTTTGGACACAACAGTAGATGTATGACACGAACACATGATTGTTATTAATTACCAACCCAAATCCTATTAATTAATTGTTATTTTAATGAAGGAATGGAAAAATCCCCATTCGACTGATACTCTAATGTATCAGTGTATAACACACACTGTTCTTCATTCCCTTTTTATGTTAATGATTTATATCATGTGTTTTAGTTATGTTTAATTTGGTGTACAACAAATAACATGTTTAGGATGTAGGGAATCATTTTTGGGAAGAATTGTTGAATGGGATTTTGAATGTAGGAATTTGTTGATGACTGAATGATGGGATTTGAACCTGTGAGATGTTAGAAATACTAAGACACTGTCACACACAGGTCCTCTTATTACCTGTCAATGTATTCCCTGTTTCATTAAACCTGGGAACTGATTTCCTTTTCCATTTTTAAACTGAATTGGGTTCCTTCCCATTTAACTGTTGCTAATTTCCTTCACTGTACAGTCCCTGTCTTGGGTTCCTGAGACACACACACAGGTTCCTCTCTTAGTACTGTTGATACACATTGCTTGCCTGTGCACATGTTGACTGATAACACACTGGTGACACACACATACAGCTCACATATTTTCTATATACACACATGTTCCTTCACTAATATTCCTGCTAATGCCATGTATGATTCAATCCTGAACTCTGAGAATTGTTTTCCTTTCCCATTTTTAAATAGTGAAATGGGTTCCTACCTTAACTAATGTGAATGCCAAAAAATTTTATACTTTGTTAGCCTGTCACTTGAGTTCATTTCCTGAGTACACTGGACACATGTACACTGTTTTGGCATAACACACTGTTCTGATTTTTCCTCACTGTTTCTCGGTCACACATATATTTTCTGTGAACTCTTAACATACACACACATTTCCTATCACCCTGAGCCACAATTCCCTCACACATGACCCTCATTACTGTCATACTGTTTTCCCACATTCACTCACACACAGTGTAAAACCCCTAAATTTTCTACTATTTTCTTTATTATTAAATTTGGTACTGATTTAAAATTTTGTATTGTACGTCGCATAGTCGTATTATACGTCGCGCACGAAATTTTATTTTTCGTAGTTGCTCGTCAAGTGCGAATATGTGCGAGCGTACATATTTTAGAAAAATATTTTTTCTATTTTATTATACATTTTCAAAATATTATATAATTATTATTCTTGCTATAAAAAGCCTTTTTGTTTTTAGCAGTTATTAATCATAAATAATATTTTATTGTATACTAGGAAAAGCATAATTATGTAAAGAATATTTGTGCATACATATATTTCGTAATTATTTATTAGTCTATTTTAAATAAAAATATAATTTTCGAGATTTATTAATATTAATATTTTATTATTCAAAAAAATATTTAAAAATAATTATTATTTTCGAAATTATTATTATTGGTATTTTGAAAAATATATTTGGAAGTTATTGTGGCCATTTGAATCTTGATTTGATTTTTGGATTTATTTAAATAGATTAAATTAATATCTACAATTGAGATTGGATTTAATTGATTTGATTTTAAACTAAGAGAATTTGATTTGATTTAAATTAGATTTGGATTTGGATTTGGATTTGGATTTGGATTTGATTGCTTTTAAATTAAATTAGGAAATATCTAAATTGGGTTTAAAGGAATCCTAATTCTTATCTAATTGGGAATTTTCACATCCTATAAATAGGCAGGTACTCCTCCATATTATTTTCACCACAAATCATCTTTCAAACCATCCATGTCAAAATTTCTCTCTTTTTTCGTCATAAATTCAGCCTCAATTTTCAAAGGTTGTAGCAACTTCGAATGACCATAACTCCCAACTCCGGACTCCTTTTGACCTCCAGTTTTTTTTTTTGGAATCGTATTGAGGTATATTTTCTGAATGTAAATTTTATTTTCATAAATTCGGAACTTAATTTTTTGGAAAATTTGTGGAGTGTCAGTGGTTCGAAATCTGACACGTTTTAGTGTTTTTGAGATTCTGGGAGAACCAGGAATCAGAATCACGATCCGTTTGAACTTTCGGAATACTGACAGAAAAATACATATCATATATTTTTCCCAAAAAATTTCCAGAATATTTTTTTTGGTTTTTATTTTAGAAGTTTGTCACATCTTCTGAGTTATCTTGTGTAGCCCTGTGACTATTCTGTACCCAACGGGATTATCGGTTTCACCAACAAGGACCTCAGGCAAGACACCTTGCCATTTGCTGTTTAATTATTTTAGCTCATATTTTATGTACTATTTATTTTCTTTATGCAAAATAAACTGTGATACATGGCATAACTTGTTAGAACTTACTGTTCATTTATATTTCCTGCTATGTATTATTTTTCTCACATTAAACCTAGATTTAATAGACAACCTTGTGTTTTGCATTCATTGGCCTTGACACGTTGTACCACGAAGTTGTGTGTGGCATGTAGAAT
This sequence comes from Iris pallida, assembly GCA_029216955.1. Classification (NCBI taxonomy): domain Eukaryota; kingdom Viridiplantae; phylum Streptophyta; class Magnoliopsida; order Asparagales; family Iridaceae; genus Iris; species Iris pallida. The sequence continues at coordinate 3,156,532 of JANAVB010001400.1, forward strand.
ACGAAAGTGCGTGATTGGCTGGCCACCAGTACGTACAAGCCGTGCGATAGGAATAACCGCTAATAGAGATTGCATGCTAGTTTGACTTAGCTGTTATAGTGGTTTGTGTTGTGGATACAACACAGTAGGCATTGGGCGGGAAGGACAATTCCTTAGCGTATGGGCTTCGATGCACTTCCCTTGTGACCCGGACTCTCCGCTGGAGATACGGGATTGATGACCCATGATTACTGACGGCCACTGACGATTCTGCGGAACGTCATGCTCTTACTGATGGGGCCTCTGGTGCCCAAGGGGGGACCATGCCAATCCTATCACTACACCAAAAAAGGTATTTAGGAACAGTGTTTTAATGTACCTAATATTTTTAGGAACATATAAATACCGTTCCTAAAAGTGGCGTTGCAATATTAGGAACAGTTATAAAGCGTTTCAAATGTTCTTTTGGAACAGTTAGGAAGCGTTCCTAAAGTAGATTTTGGAACACACATAATGCGTTCCTAAAATATATTTGGGACGTCAATAAAATGTTTCTAATATTCGCTTTTGGAACACATACAATACGTTCTGAAAGTATTTCTTGGGACGTATTTAAAGCGTTTCTAAATGTCATCATGAAACATTTTGCATCCGTTCCTATATATAATTTCTAACAATTTTTACATTATTCTTGTGGCTAAATTTGAAACACTTTATTAATGTTCCAGTGTATTATTCTAATTTCCATTTTGCAGACAATTTTTTATTTTGAACCACAAATATAATACATAAAATGAACATAGAACACGTAATAAATGGTGCAATATTTGTATACATTGCCTCAATCAACATCCAAGAGAGCCATTAAACCAATAACATATCCCAAAAGTTAAAGCTTTATAAAGAATCATCAAGAGTATATATTGTAAGTTACAAATACTATATAAAATCTAGCTCGATAAAGATATATGTTTACAAAATTTAGATAATTCCAAAAGTTTTTTTCCAACAGAAGGATGAAGATTTGAACAACGCTAACGGGCAGTACCTGCATGCAACATTAAAATAAGTTTAAGTTAAAATCATGATATTGGATAATAAAAGACTAAGATGAACAAAAAATCTAAGATGAACCAATATACTATATTAAAAAAAATTGGACAAATAATAGACGTGTATAATTTAGTCTCACTGCCAACAAATCACTTAAAATATATAATAAACCAAAACACGTTATGGTTACCCTCATCCTATCCAAGTAAGCAGACGTTGGTGCCAAACTATGTAGACATTAAAGAATATTAAGTGGGCCATTGGATGGGGCAAACATTTTTGAATAAATTGATTCAAAGCTTCACATATGACTTAGCTGCACAACTAATAAAGTCGATTCAAAGCAATATATTATTTAATGAAAAGAATGTAACACTATAATTATAATCAAGAGTTAAAAGTGCACTTACTAATGGTCCATGTATTTAACGAGGGACTTGTTCCACACAAGGAAATCGTCGAGACCAACTTCTTCAATTTTCTTAGATTTCAAATTTTTATCATCCTTATAAATCTTTGCAGAGAAGACCTTTCGCGTAACCATGCTCACCTTCAATTCATCAGGTTCCAAGAATACCTTCAGTATCAACAAAAAAATAAGAAAATGATTATAGGTTTACATAACATATTAATGCAAAAAGGAAATTAGGCTTTCACTCATTCGTCAAGATTTATATTTATGCTCATTACCATTGAAACAAATAGGAAAAATAATCTACTGTCATTTAACCATACTCATCCAGACATTCTAGTCTTTTCATTCTACTTTTTGATCATAGCCACAACTTAACACAATTTTAAAAGGTTTAACCCATATCATCTTTTTCTTACCAAGAAACATAAAGGATTAGATTTTCTGTCACTGACATCAAATGCATAATAACTGGTAACTGAATAAAGATGAAGTGCAACATATATCATGAATTCATAATTTAAAGTTTAACTTTAAACTACATGCTTGGAACTTTTATATGTTTCCACTCTTAAGCAAACCAAATCAAAATCACATATCGACGAAATACTTCCTTTTTCAGCAACATTCTGCCTTAGTTTTCTTCATTGTGCTTACACTCTTTAAGAAATATAGTACTCTACAGTCAAACAAATAGTTAGAGAAGTTTGCAGCTAAAGGTTCAACTTTTTTTTTATAGAGAACTGACACATAAAGAGTTAAAGATATTCCTCAAGTTACGAGAAAAAACTACGTGCTTCTATAGACAAGTTTAACTACAAACCTGCTTTCCGCCTTTAGGAAAAGGGTTGGACTATTCAATATATGTTGTATTTCCTACCAGATTGAACTTTGTGTTAGTTAAGATCAAATATGAAATGTTCCTGTAACTGAATATAGATGCAATGAATTTTATATTCTAGTAGAAGTGTGTTACAAGCATCATTTCTGTAAAATTAAGAATGTTTAAGCAACCAAAATAATTGATGCAACCAAACAGGAACATCAAGTAGGCAAACCAGACACGAGAAGATATGGTCACCGCAACACAGACACGACACAGACTTTGGAGTGTCCGTGTCGTATCTGATATGTATCCAACAGGGGCACGCTACAGTACAGCACCAACTTTGGAGTGTTGTGTTGTTCAAACATTCTATTGGATATTGCAAAATCATTTTAATATAACTGGCCTAAACTAGCATTTATTGCTATATATGTTACAAAATTTAAGTCTTGGAACCTAAAACTCAGGTACTACAACCCAGATTCCGAAACAGATGATACTGCCGTGACCAATACTGAGTTTTTTCATCATATTAGACAATATGGAGTTTCTATATAGAGTTCACTGCATGTATTCTACACCAAAACAACTTTAGCTTAAATTTAATTGTTGATAAATTCTTTCCCACCTAGTTGACCATAACTTTAAAGGTACAAAGAGGGATAAATTAATGTGTTTTATACAAATTGTCTTTTGCTTGTGGGCTTGAGATTTTGACATGAAAATATAAAAATAAGCATGTTTTGTTCTTATACTAGCACACTTTACTACTACTAGATATGGAACAAGTTCACCATCCAAAGCACCAGCCATTTCACCCAATGCAATGAACCCACTGGCACGTTCAGCTGGTATATGCAAAACAGCTAGGATATGTTCCATGCAAATCTGTGCATAGGGAGGTTAAGGTAGGGAATCACATTCAGTCACACACATAAACAATAACTCAAATCTTAAAAGTGCAATACATAGATAATATTATTTAACAGATGAGAGTATAGTCACCACAATTAACAGGTTGGATAGTGTTACCCAGGATGATGTCAACCTTTAGATAGTTTGTCACAAAACGATCCCGCAAAAAGTGTGCAATATGAGGAAGCAATGATGTTATGCTGAGACGAACAAGCCGATCCCGATGTTGAAGGTAATTAATAATGATGTCCGCGACCTCCCTGTATCTAGACATCATAAACTCCCCTGTGTTCCTGAAAAGTAAAACTTGATGAGCCAAAAAAAAATGTCCTAAAAGTTTTGAGATCATATGTATTTCCTTCACTTTTTCATCAGATGCCAATAATAAGGATAAGCTGCATTTTGAAGATACATCAATTGCTTTCCAAGGAATGTAGTGGCTAATTCTCATGTTAAAGGAGGCTATGAAACAAAATAGGGTATATAACGGATAATCAAAGACTAATGAGAACATAACAGTGAGTATAGAGATGGGACCATTGTAATTGGGTTGAATTCATCTATCAACATTTAAATTCAATTTTCCCATATCTTGTAAGACGATAGAAGGAAGCATATCACTATATAAAAGGAAGGCAATTCCAAAATCATAATTATATTTATTTTGAAGTCACATTTGACTAAAAGTGATTCTATTACTGCATTTAAGAACCATATTAGACTAGTACTAGATTTCAACCCCGCACCCCACCCAAATGAATATTGATATGAGACTGTCCCTTCCAACTATGATTTTTTTTATATTGGGTATCCAAATTAAGTGCGCTATATATATATATAATTTTGCTTCAACACATCTTTTACACTCACCATGCAAAGAATATTCTTTGCATAACCTTTGGAACAAATTACATTTAGGGACTTAAATTAATATTCTGTTTGGGGGCTTCTACAAATTGGCTTAAATAGGAGGACCGGTCCTTGGTTACTTTCTGACTCCATCATAACCCTCTCTTTCTCACCAATATAACACCAATCCTCCCAATTATTGTCTACTTTGTCAGCCACGCCCATTCCTCCTCTTCCTTGCCAAATTGAACACCCATCCCCTTCTCTTTAAGGATTAAGATCCAAACCCAAACCCAAAATGTTCCATCCATTCTATTTTCGCTAATCTGATTCATGTCGGGTTTCAGATTCTAAAGTTATGAACTTTGCTTTTTTTTTTATTTGAGATAAGACAAGATAAGTATTCTGTTGTAAATTTGCCAAGATGAAACAAAATTTTAGGAGAATGTTAATCATGTTCCTATTTGGAATTACAAGTATATACTTAACTTTCAAAGTTACTGTGTCGTACCGTACATGATAAGATGTGATAACGAATGCAAATCGATACACGATACATATCGCAATTTGACAACGTAGGATATATAATTTAAGATTCTGATAAAGGACTTCAGAATGGATATTCGTGTCCGAAGTTACATGGCTATTCGGGACGAGTTTTAGAGTTAGCATTAGATTACAATAACATTAAGCTTAAACTACTTAAACTGGGATTTAACAAGTTCAAATTCAGTTAGAGAAATCATCTAACTTCATAAAATCCACTCATAAGCCTAACTCGAAAAATATGAAATCTGTATGTAAATTTTTTATGAGAAAGTGGCATTAAATCATGTTCCACTATGAATTTAGAAGTACAAACCTAAACTCTCAAAGTTACCGTGTCAAAACAATAAGCAAGCAATAATTTGATACATGATACATATCTTGTTTGATGGGACCATAGTATTTGATGCTTTGCATTGCTTCTTCTGTAAGAAGGGTATTGCTTCGCATGGTAGTAAGACTGCATATGCAACCTAGTGGATGCAGGTTTGAGTCTCGAATGCTACCTCTCCATAAATGAGTTTGTGGCATTGGAATGCCCTTTGTTTGTGGCATTGGAATGCCCTTTGAACATAATGTAAGTTTGGTTTTAAAAAGGTTCTAGTCCCACCTGTTGTAATATTCCTACAGAAACACCGTAAGGACAAAAAATTCTTGTCATAGAATAGAAATACTACAAAAAATTAGGTTTTTAGCAGCGAAAATTTTCGTTGCTAAAAGTAGGCTCAAAAGATTGTGAAGGGAACAAGATTCCTGCATGTGCGTATTAGTTTCTAGCTCTCTGAATCTAAAAGAAAGAGATTCATCTGATAGAGCGTTAGCCATCAGTAATCGAGTCTACATGAATGCTAACTAGGAAATTTGACACCAGTGTAAGTACTGAACAGTAGATGCCCAGCTTACCTGTTTAAGGCATTCCAGTTTGCTGTTTCATACATTGCAGGTTGTGTCTCGTGCACTACCAAGAAATTAACCTAAAAATGGTGAAATTGCACCCTAGTTTCTGCAAGAGTGCCTGACACCGAGTAAGTTGAAGAAGAGAATATGCATGAAATATTTAGCTGAGATATACCTGGTTAATTAACCACATCCTGATTTCCATCCCCGTCCTCGAGTAACATCATATAAGTATATCTGATGCGATGCCAGTCTGTATACTCAGTCTGGTGACCTACAAATTTTAAGAAAGAAAATTTAGTCTCGCCCCCATGGAAACATTATAGGAAATTCTTCAATGTTATTATAGAACTTAAATTCAGTGATGACACAAACAATTAATCTACAGTCATCCCATGTTAAAAAAAAGCACAAAATTTAAATTAGTTTAGTCACATTTGACTAAGGAACATGCAATCTTCTTCAAAAGGATAAAGGTCAAATAACAGGAAATCAATTATATAGATCCTAATTACTGTAATTATTATTGCTTGAATAAATAGTAGATTATATATATATATATATATATATATATATATATATATATATATATATATATATATATATATATATATATATATATATATATATATATATATATATATATATATTTCCTATATATATATATATATATATATATATATATATATAGGAAATATATATATATATATATATATATATATATATATATATATATATATATATATATATATATATATATATATATATAGGATACTTATATTCTCTTATTCTAATCTACCGTTTTTAAGAAATCAAGATAGGAAAATATTAATTGGCTAGGAATAAGATGATAGCAGTCAACTACTGCTTTAAGATAGTTTTGATTCTCCTGTACATATAAGAGATTCTGAAAATAGATTGCACTATAAAAAAATATATTAGAATAAGAGAAGAAATCAATTACATAGGCTCGGCTTGAAATACTTTGCACACATATATTTCTAGGAATTTTTAACAGATAGGAAACAATTAATTGGCTATTTTTTTTCTCTTTTGCTTTTTTTGAATTGTGTTATCTACAACTTGTGACAATAAGAGGAGAATTAATAAGATCAACGAATAGAATTAACTCCCAAATCCAAAATACAATGCTTTTGGCAATCTCACTAGTCCCTAAGTCATCAACATCCTGACCAGCTTTATCGTATGCCTCACGCTCCCGCAGAACATCAACAACGACAGAAATATCAAATTTCTCATAATTATAAAGTAGCACAACAAAATACAATGTTTGGCATAGTAACTCAACATAAGCTAACTTAAATTTATGATGATATGAAAGCAAAGTAACTCTGCAGCATGTCTCTTCTTTTGTATAGATTGTATTTTGTCATACTTCATATTCTGAATGTTGCTTCTCCAATTCTACAACCATGTTAAAGGGTGGTAGATGATTTACCATTTTGTAAAGGTTTTGACATCCTTTTCTCATGACCAAGTTAGCCCAGCATTTTATTGCTACAAGTCTTAGTCCTGCCAATAAAAATGACATGGATATTGTTAACATTACTCCTAACTAATAACCTGAACCATATTGGCAAAAAAAAAGTACATAGAAAAATAAATTAAGTCTTGAAGGAAAAGGACTATGTCGGCACCACAATAGATCCCAAGCTTAAGGCCCTTGCTGTGAACATGAACTTTTATTCCTGACGGGAAATTAGACTTCCTAGGAAGTAGAAAACCCTGGAAACAAACAAACTAGCTCTCTCTTAAGAGTGCTCTTTCTTTCCTTGGTGATTTACAAAGATAATGGTCATAGTAAATCTCAAATTTGAAAAAAAGAAGAAATACTAAATAAATGGAGGAATCATGTATGTAAAAAAAAAACCTTTAATGTGATGCAATTTCGCCCAACAAGCATATGTCCAACTACACATTCAAATAATTGGTCAAATCTTGTAATTAGCTAGAACAAACCAAAGAAATTATGCATACAACATATGTACCAATATTGAGATAGTGATATTCGGTCTTTACTAGCCCAGTCTTCACCAACACATTCGCTATATAATCACACAAACCAAAAAATCATTTCATCAGTTTCAACAAAGAAAAAAAAGGGCGCCACAGTGCTACAAGGCTCCTACAGATCTAGGGAGGATCAAGATGTTCACAGCCTTACCACCATATATGTATGGAGAGCTCCCAAAGAATTCCACTAAAAACTGGGAGCACAAGCAAAAACGTTTTTCCTTCTCTGATGAAGTTTTTCAAAAAAATAGGTCATTCATTTCTGTTTGTGAAAAACAAAAAGGGAAAGTAGAGCTTCTTTTTGCCTTGTGCTAAGAACAATTCAAATTTTTGGCCTAAAGATTCTTATATCTACATACCTCAAGGATATCCACAATGTTGACATTTCCCTTGTAGTTATTCAGAATTAAAGGATTTGAATACTTCCCTTGTACATCTTGGGCACTTCTACTTTGTGTTGGCATCGTACTCGGTCACGTTGGTGATATCCATTTAAACAGAGGTCTCTCTACCTAAAAAAACACAGATATACTGAGCTATTAGCTCATCATAAAATAAGTCCAAACATGACCATTAAACATTAGTGTACAAGAATTATGTTAGGTTGCTAATCATACAGTAGCAGTGCATTTAATACAAGTAGAGAATGAATGAATGAATCACTTGGATAGGTAAAAGAACAATAAAAACTAAATGGGTTATCCAAATTTTGATGTAGAAAATGAATCCGTAACTCAATAATAATTCCCAAAAAGGAAAAAAAAAACAAGAAAATAAAGAGATATGAGAGGAGGAACCTCAAGTTGTGGAGGGAGGAGGCTGAAGGAGTGAGTAAGGAAGGAAGGGGGAAGGCAGTGGAGGATAAAAGTAAGTAATATAAGGCTTTGGAAGAATGATAGAGCGAAGGGAGAGAAAAAATATTGTGAAATGAATAATTAGTAGATTTTTATGAGGAAGATCAGTCGGAGGGAATGAAGTTTTGGATACGTTTTTGGAGGTGGGTATTGGGAATTCCATCTCGAACACATCTTCCTCATCCACATAACATCATATATCTTTGGTCATTGGAATTTTGTTGATTTGTTTATCAGTAACTCTGTATGGCTTTTGGTTGAATTTATATATGCTTTCAAAAAAAAAAAATTCCTTTCACTTATCCTAATAAGTGATGGACTAATATAGATGGCTCAGATAGTTTCCTAAACACTTTTAGGTAAGTTCTTAAATTCTAACCCAAGAAGCACAGCAACCTGAAACTTCGTATCGTGTCTGTGTCATATCCGACACACGTATAGTGCATACACATCATGGACACTCCAAAATACACTACGAAAAACCAAAATAGGTACTGAATGATGTTGTGCTTTAAATGTGTTGTGTCGAAACCATGTTTGTACAACATTGGTTTAATTGCACCGTCAACTGGAGAAATAGGTGCTGAATATCTTCATCGTAAATCAAACCCTAGATTTTTTTTCAATCTATTATGGGAAAGATGGGGAACGATCAAATAAGGATAGGTTTAATTGTAGTTTAGAATCAAAAAAATCAAATCTACATGCATAATACTAATAAAAACCCTAGATTTTTCTTGATTCTATTAGGGGAAAGATGGGGAAGTCCAACCTGAACTGAACCGAACCGTATATTTTTTCGACTAGAGATGCGCCGTCGATGACTGAGATGCACCAATAACATGAATAAAAATAACTTGCCAGGGAGTACATGCTAGAATCTAAACATCCTATATGAACTCACAAGAAAGAAGGGGGGTGCCTGGCTTGAGCAAACATTGTAATGGATAAAAAAAAAACTAGCACCACATGGACGAAAGGAGAGAATTAAAATTTAAAGTAATGATAAGTCATGCAACAAAAAACTTAAAGCCTGGAGATACAGTACAACAAGCATCTCAAAACTACGTTGTCAGCACAGTTAATTGCTTTCCAAGAACTAGGACAAGTGAACACTACATGCACAACACTGTACAAGCACAGAAAGGACATGCAATGTAATATATCACATTAAATAATCAAAATACTTGAAGAACATAAGGAAACAACGAAATATGCAACCCTCCTAATTTACAGTGAACGGAAATAGACTTACCAATTAACAGAACAACGAGAATGGTCCAAAAGATCATTTGAATAGGCCTTCCATACTGAACTGATACTGAGATCTCTGGAGTTGCCTTTGAAGAGCTCCAAGCCAACCATACAGCTGCTTATCATAAACCACATCGCCGCAGCAACTTAGACAACTCTTGCTTCTTTCATAACAAGCATTGCAACCCTGATGTAGAAACATTGACATCATAAGCAAAAGTACATCAGCAATTTAGACCTAGGAAGCACAGACACTACAAAATGGTTGGCATGTCCATGTCTTGTCCGTGTCGGACACGTACTGGACATGACCAACAATCCAGAATACACTAGGACATGCCAAAAACAATGTTGAGTCCATTTCATGTTGTGCCATATTCTTGTCCGTGCAACATATATTAAGACCAATTGTAACAACCATAATCAAACTCCTTACCTGACTCAACTGGGGGTTCCTCAACTGAATGGATTTGGAATCATCATGGAGGTGATGGTCGGCACCCTTCCACTTCCTAAAACCATTTTTAGACAGGTTCACCTTCGAAGTTGATTCCAAAACCTTGGTTAAGCAAGAAACCCTCGAAGTCTTCGGAGGGGGAAGATTAGGCAGCAAATCATCAAGGGGGAGTGAAATCTTCCACGACGCAATATCGGCACAAGTGCTTGCTGTCCTCCAGTGCCCATGAGCCTTCTCCTCCTTTGAATTTGAATGTGCCACTCCCGACTCATCGGAGCATCTTTTCTCTCCAGAAATTGGCGGTAAGGGGCAAGATAGAAAAAGTGCAAGCTCGTCTCTTTCTCCTTCGTCCAACCGGACCCACACGTGAGCATTCTCCCCCTTCTCTTGATTCGACTCCTTCAATGGACTCTCCACCATCGCAATCTGGCTCCCGATCGCTTCGACAAACTGCCTGTGTCGAGCTCTGGTGTCCTCTCCCGTCGAGTAAACCTCGTCGTTTGATTTTACAGCCCGAGCCAATTCCTTAAGCTAAGTTTTGAAGAGATCCCGATTGCGAACCAAATATTGCCCAACTCGACAAAATAAAGCAGAATTATAAACTTGTTACCTGCCATTTCGCTGTGTCGAGTGCAGTCTGAAGGTCTCGAAGGAGCTCGCCGGATACATCATCGACGCCTATTTTCGGAATCGAGAAGTCTTTTCTTTCATGCATCCATCTTCTATAAACCGACTCCATTTAAGAGAGAAAAAGAAGAAGAATCAAATATTCAACCTCAAATCCCTAAACTTCAGAAAGAAAACCATTTAAGGGGGGAAAATCAAAACTTTGAGCAGCAAAAACCAAACATTACGAAGAAAAAACCTAGAAATTTATAAAAAATAAAATCTTTGGGCATAAAAAACTAAACAGTACGATTCCATTCTAAGAAGAAAAAGAGAAAAATCAAATATTCAACCTCAAATTCCTAAACATTAGAAAGAAAACCATTTAAGGGGGGAAAATAAAAAAAAACTAAACATTACGAAGAAAAACCTCTAAATTTGTGAAAAATAAAATCTTTGAGCATAAAAAACTAAACGTTGCAAAGAAAACCCTATAAATTTGAAAAGAAAAAAATCTTTGAGCATAAAAAATAAAGTAAAAACCCTATATATATTTGAGAAGAATCAAATCTTTGAGAAACTAGACATTACAAAGAAAACCCAATAAATAGAGAAAAAATCGTACCTTCAAGCATCAGAAAACAAAATTACAAAGAAAATCATACACAACTGAGAAAAATGAAATCTTTGAGACTTGAGCATCATTAACATTACTGGATGCAAGTAAATTACATGATAAAAATTTATGGAACTCTTCGTCTTCTTCTTATTCTTCTTCACCATCCACTACGGAAAATCATATAGGTCCTACAAGTGAATATGTTTATGGATGATGGATGGACCAGAGTATGGAAATTCTACAAATCTTACAAGTCCTCCTAGAAAATCCTACAAATCCTAAAAGCATACAAGTCCTCATTGAAATCCTACAAATCATACAAGCCCTACCAGCTATGAAATTCCAGAGAAAATTAAACAGAGAAAACGATGGAGAAAATTAAACATAAAACAAACCCTTCCTCAGTTGATGATGGCCACCGTAGGCGAATTCTTCCTCGGTGGATGATGGTCCTTCAAACCCTTTTCTTCTCTACTATCTTCAAACCCTTCCGCTATGGCAAGCGTAGGCGAGTTTGATAGAGAGAAGATGGTGGAGGGAGAGTATACGTTGGTTTGATGGAGAGAAGATGATGGAGTATACACGTGCGGGTTTGATGGAGAGAAGACGATGGAGGGAGAGTATACGCGCGCCATAGATTGATTTGGAGGGAGACGAAAATTTGTGAAATTTCAGAAGAGAGAAAAAGACTAGGGAGTTTGGAACGTTTAGGTTTACTTTTGATTTATTCTTTTTTTTTTTGGACGCTTTATTTAGCAAGTACGTATATGCATATATGGATACAATCCTAATTTGGAACATATTTGGAACATTAAAAAAATGTATTTGAATAAACTCTTTTTCTAAAAAAAATTAATAAAATTTATTAGGAACATTTATTTGATCAGGAACATATTTAATATGTTCCAGAGCCTAGGAACCAAAAATAAGTGTTCCAGATTGAAAACTACCTAGCATTCCTAAATGTCCATTTTGGTGTAGTGTATTCAGCCAGGGCCCATGCGTAGGAAGGATTGTTCTTAACTACATATCACTTAGACCGGTTAGGCACCTTTATCCGTTAGGTACGAGTACTTTTGGTTTGGGTACTTGTATCTGACCGTGGCTTGGAACAATAACTTGTCGCGGATTAGTTCGTCACATCTTGTCCTTGTTGGTTGTAGATGTGACTTACTACTTCGATGAGAAGGTATTGAACCTTGTTGGGGTCCGAATACCATATTGGATTCATAGCATGGAAAGATACGTCACCGTGAATTAGTTTACCATCTCCTGTCCTTGTTTGGTTGGGGGGATGGTACGCTCGTTCAGTAGGTGCGTATTGGACCATGTTATAATTCGATTTACTTATTTATTTGAACAATATTTATTCAGTTTATATGGCATGATATTATGTGTCTTGTTACGTCCCTCGGAGGACCTGGTTATCTCTCCAGGAGTGTGCTATTGTCTTTCGCAGGTGTTCTAGCTCTAGCCGTGATCTTCGCTATTTCTTCGAGGATGATTGCATTTGGATCATCTTCGCTTCGCTCGCCAAATTCATATCTTTTCTTATGTTTTTTTTCTTTACTTGTTGGTAGTAGATTTGTCTCCGCCCAACATATTGTATCAAGATAATTCATTATCTTATATGATGTCTTTTATTCATTTATTTTGCGTGGATGAGATTAGTTATAGTTCTACTGCATTTTACAGCTTATGTATTTATACGAGGCTTCCATATATTAGAGTATACTTCGTATGAATACAGCTGGCATGTCTACGTTCCTAGTCCTACGTATTTTGGGACTGGGGCGTTACACACAGGCAACACACATATCCCTCTATGTGACACCCTATCCTAATTATTCCCTGTACACACACACAAAAAATCTGAGATAACCTTGCATCTATACACACATGTGCACACTGATTTTAGTCCTCATTAGCACACACACACACATTGTCATGATATGTCCTTTCCCTCTCTCTCTCTCTCTCTCTCTCTCTCTCTCTCTCTCTCTCTCTCTCTCTCTCTCTATATATATATATATATATATATATATATATATATATATATGGTTATATATATATATATGTGTGATATATATGTTCCTATATGTGTGGGTATGCCTATAGCTATATATAGCATGCCTAATATAATATGATGTGAGAATGGTTAGAGTAGGATGTAATGGGTATTTCTATGTGCAATAGCTAATGTGCTAGGCATATTCCTATTGTATATATAGATATATATATATATTCATAATGTGAATAGTGATACATATCCACAATGGTATTGGCCTATGGTGTGTCTGTTAGACTAGTGAAAGCTTAGTTAGGCTTGTCTAGTCTTGATTAGGCCTAGAATAGACAGTTAGACTAGTTTAGACTTGTTAGACCTAGTTTGACCATAGTTGACCTAGTTTGACTTCTAGGGTTGATCAAGGTTGACCAAGAGTTGACTTTGGTCTAAATTGACCTAGAATCATGTAGAATGCATAGTAGAACTTCATGTTACCATTTTAGACTTGTTGTGACTTGTGCTGTTCTGAATAGGAGCCAGATACCACTCCTCGGACAGTACTTTCATCTTGGACATTCAGATAGCAGGCGAGTACATTCTCTGATCATTTCATATCATGTTTAGGATTATATTTCATGTTTTAGATTATCTTACTTGATGTTGACACGTTGGTAACACGGATTGGTACTATATGGATCCCTTCATGAGATGTTATCCCTCTCGGGAGCATCAGATACTCTTGTCTCGTGTGTTTCACTTACATCACGTATCTCATGCTTCTATTATCATGAATCTTCGGGAATCAGCTAGTGACTCATGTACCCTCATGATCACCGAGCCTTCACGAATCAATTCATGAATCACCCTTTATGGGCAACGTAGTATAATCATGAATCTTAACGTAACTTGACTGGATCCTTGTGTATTGATTGGGGATGGGGGAGTATAAATGAACATGTGGATAATTCCAAGTAGTGTAATCATGAATCAATTCCGTAGTGTAATCATGAATCATTCCTTAGCCATTCATATGTTTATCCAGTACTCTGAATCACTAGCACTGTCTCTCTTTTATATATATCATAGATATTTACTTACAGTCTCTCTTTTACATTATGCTATTCTTCAGTTTTCTGTACTTTATTCTCTAGCATGATTATATTTCCTTTTCCTGCTATGACTTGTTGAGATGTATTGTGCTCACTCCTGTCCTGACTGGACCTGTTGAAATATTACAGAGGATGAGGACACTCCTCTAGATTAGGAGTGTCTTCATTTACATTACTCTATGGATGATTGTATATATTTGATACTTGGGATTGTGATGTATTAGACACTTAGACTCTCTGTTTGTACTTGTAGATTTTCTTTCTTTTCAACAGTATCTATCTATCTATCCTTCTATCTTATCTTTCTGTCTTAGTTGTGATTGAGTTTACATTCTGCTATGTCACCCCCATTCGGGGAGTATAAACTGCTTAGTATTATATTGTTAGATGTTGTGACCTAGGACAGCGTTCTACCGCCGACACTGCGACGTAGGCTAGACGTACCCACGTCTCGTGCCCTTACTCTAGGGTACGGGTCGTGACACCATCCATCCAACATCACAATTCAACAAGTCAACAAGTTCATCCAACATCAACAAGTCCATCCATCCAACATCACACCGGTAGTAAAAACATATCCAAACAGTACATCCAACCACTAGGAAAAGAAAAAATGTCCAAACATTGGACCCAACAATGGGCCAATACATAAGCATGCAAAAAAAAACTACTGATCAGCAGCAGGAGGAACACCGGCTAAGCGGGACATGAGGTACTGATACTCCGCCAACGACAACGTCACCGTATCTGACGGCAGCGAAACAACTAGAATAGTCGGTGGTGGAGTAGAAACGGCTGTAGTGGACAATGTTCCATGCTCCAATGCTTGCAGTCGGGCATCCATGGAAGATATCAGGTTGTTGTTGCTCTACATCACATCCGCACTCATACTTCTGAGCTCTACAATGCTATGCTCGAGCGCATCAAATCGTGCAGTGAGCCCCGCATCATCCATCTGCGTGGCATAGGGTATCTACGTCCTCCGTTGCATCTCATCACGCAACTCAGCGATCTGACGTTCCATGATCTCCTGGAAGCGCACCGACGCCTGCGAAGCCGATAGAGAGGAGTGCACACTGGCAATGGGTTGTCCGGTTGCGATCGACAATCATAAACGAGACGTCAACTACAGTACGGGAGAAAGCGCCAACATGATAATGGTCCTTTCATGGACCTGTAGTCTTAATAGGACATGGATTTCTATATTTTTTTATTGATTAAAAATTCAAAATTGTGGCCTCTTAGGGAAGGAGGCCCTAGACATCTTCCTTGCCCGCTTTCCCTTGTAGCAGCCATGTACATCTCTTATGCTACACTTGTACACGTTAATTCCTTCTAATCACAGTCGCTACTCTCTCTCTCTCTCTCTCTCTCTCTCTCTCATTGTTGGAGGCTTGCTTGTATGATTATTTGTTTGATGTCCATTTGGTCAAACCAATAGCTCCCTTCTCTTCACGGGAGCACATCTATCGTCCCCAAAATTGTTGTCCTTATGTTGTCCCCTCTCACATAAATACAACACTTGTATTTTTTTATTTAAAAAATAAATAGTTATGGCCTACCAAAAGTTGTATTTATGTGAAATGGGATATCATAAGGATACTAGTTTTGGGGACAGCTATGTGCTCACTCTCTTCACACCAATATGCTCACTCTCTTCACACCATCTACTCGAAATTTTTTCCATGATTTGATTGCCTCACAATTTGCATATCATGACTATTGTTGCTTATTATTTTAGAAAACAATTTCAAAAGATGTTTTATAACAACTGTTTATAAAAAAATGAAAAATTAATTCATTTTTTGGGATAGTTTTGTGACAATTGAAAAGCTTTTGTCAAAGTTGCTTCAAACACTTCAAGACATATATGAAATCATTTTCTTTTAGTTAAGATCATGTGAAAATTAGGTGAATGTGAGAGCCAAAGTCTAAATTGGAGTTTTTGTCAGAGTAATTATGTGTATTAACGTCATCCCATCACTTCTTGAGCATATCATGGACCCACATATCCTAAAAATGGAAAGAATAGGGTTTATAACACTGAGCTCTTGCCATTTCAGGAAACAAATCTGGCCGTAGGATTCGTGAGATTCGGGAGAGACTCGACGGAACAGGCGGACAAGACTCTGCCTTCACGCCTTTGCTCGGTGGGTACTCTTGTACTGGCAACGGCACGTGTCGTCCTTTGAGCACTCGTGATGTTCCCCTTCCTTTTTTGGGTCGGACACATCCAAATATATTGTTTTAGTAATCGATTAGTATATTATTATGCTATTTACTTGTATATAGATGTGAGCATTAGAGCATCATTAGTAAGGCCCATCCTATTTTCTAGATTCTAGATTTACAATGTAGGAGTTCATTTTGTAGAATAATAAGTCTCATTCCTAATTCCAATTTCTACAATTTCGGTCCTAATCCATATATGGGTGCTAAGGGTTGGGCCTCCCAATTTCTAGATTCTAGATTGTAGAAACTCGTTTTGTAGAATAGTAAGTTCCAATTTGGAGCCCAACTTTCTAAATTCTAAACTTTATATTATTTTTTTCCTACATTAATTTTTGACCACACAATTTTTGGGACCGGAGCTCACTTTATCATTTCCTACTATTCTCGTACAAATCCAACCCATTCTACATTTACCTTTTTTTTGAAATTTTGGGCTCGAAATTGCATTGGAGAGTCCCAACTACTAATGATACTCTTAGATTGAAAATCTAACCCAAACGAACTGAACCTAATAAAAATTTTGGTTTGGTTAAAAAAATTGGCTCGATTTTGATTTTAAAAATGCTAAAAAAATTTATTCAGTTTCGATTTTGGGCCGAAACTGAATAAGTATATACTAAATATGTTCATATAGGTATATAATTTAGTTTATATATATATATATATATATATATATATATATATATATATATATATATATATATATATATATATATATATATTTTGAAGCAGTGGTACTTGTGGCGAACTCGCCTCTACTGGAGCTCGAACTCCCGACCACTTGGGCCGCATGCACCTCTCTTAACCACTAGGCTAAAGGTCATTTGCTCTATATATATATATATATATATATATATATATATAGAGAGAGAGAGAGAGAGAGAGAGAGAGAGAGAGAGGGAGGGGTATTAATATATATATAGGTATATACAAGATATATCTAGGTATATTTAGTTACTATATATATTACAAATTTTTTTGCAAATATATCGAAATTCGAATAAACTGAATAAACCGAAAATCGAACCGATTTAATTCGGTTCGGTTTGATTCGGTTATGCTTCATTTCGGTTTTGCTTATTCGATTTTTGGTCCAATTCGATTTTCGGCTATTCGGTTTGAACCGAATTAACTGAATGCTCACCCTACTTGCATAGCCTAATTTGTTTTACGTGCATAAAAAATATTTTAAAAGGAAGAATTTTTTTAGGAATATTTGGTAATAGGGCTCACATAATAGTTGAAATTAGGATTCGGATCTCCAAAATATCCGACGTTAGTGTTGGTCTTAAATCATTATTCACTTGCATACGTGAACAGTGATTTTAAGACCGAAATACTGTCGAATATTTTGGAGACATAAACCCTAATATTAACTATTATGTAAGACCATATTACTAAATAACCCAAAATATTACATTTGAAGCTATTTTTGAGTCAATATCCATAAAATATCTCAAAGAATATTATATTGTAAAATTGATCTTTTAGTTTCAATTTCTGCAAAAAAAAAATATATATCATTAAATTAATTCAATTATAATTGTGTTTAATCAAAAATGTCAAAAGTATTTTTTTAATTTATTTCATCTTGAATAATGGTAAAACACTAGCGAGTGCCATGAATCTTAAGCCAACAGTTGGTTGGCCATGGCCAACTCACATCGGTCAAGTGTTAGCAATGGTCAATCCCAGCCATGATAGATCACTTCTTTCAGGAGCTAGCAAGTCCCTTACAACGTGTTATCATCCTAAGGATGAAATTATAATAATCTTTTTAATTTTAAAGAGAGTTCCATCAAATTCAAATAAGAGGTATCTTTTTGGTGCAAACTAAAAATAAAAAGGAAAAATTTGAGTGGCACCCCACTTTTTTTACGCTTATTTAAGGGGGAGGGGGGGGGGGGGGGGGGGGGGGGCGGAGCGGGAGGGGGGGGGGGGGGGTGATGATGGTTGATGGTGGTGGTGATGATGATGATGGTGATGATGTTGGTGATGGTGGTGGTGGTGATGGCCGGAGGGGTCCGGCGAGGTCGGGGAGGGGGGGAGTGCGACGACGCCGTGGAGGGAGGCCGAGCACGACGGGGGGGGGGGGGGGGGGGGGGGGGGGGGGGACGGGCGGCGGGGGGACGGGCAGCACGTGTGACGGAAAGGGAGGACACACAAAAGTAGACAAGGGTATTTTCGTCAAAAAAAAAATTTGACCGTTCGTTTTAGACAGAATTCGTTAAAAGTGGGGGGTGTTATACAATATTGTAATGTTGTGGGGTGCACCTTAAATAAGCGTAAAAAAAGTGGGGTGCCACTCAAATTTTTCCAAATAAAAATAATAACAATAACTTTAGAAAAAAATATTATTGTGATTCTTTGTGGATTTTATTATAAAAATATTTTCGCAAATGCCATTCTCCCAAAAGATTAAAAAAAAAAAAAAAAAAACAAAACATATGTGACGTATACATAATTTCTCTTTTTCATTGTTCAACTAGAAAGACCTGGTGTGGCAATGGGTCCAGCACTTGGGTGACGGTCGACCAATTTAGATTAAATTCGTGTTCCTCAAAATCCTGATTGTATGAGGAAGTCGTTAAAAACATGAACAAATTTTTAAGGTTGGAATTAGGATCCGGTTTAAGAGATTATAGAATGGACTATTTCTAGTATAATACTGAGGTGAACATTATTTGACTTTGGATCGATAATCGAACCGAATAACTCGGTTATTTGAAGAAAAAAAGTTCAGCGTCGATTTTAAAACTACTAAAAAATTATTTAATTTTGGACTTCGGTTTTGGTCTAAAACCAAAAATCGAATAAGAATTATACAATTATATAATTATTTTTAATTTTATGTATATTTGATGATTAAAAATATGTATATATTTGTGTATATTTTGAAAATAATAATACTATAATTATATTTTAAAGTCCAACTTTATAATTTAACAACTAGTTTAACATCTAATTCTAAAAATACAAGAAACTTATGTGTAAAAATTATATTTATTTATTAATAGCAACAATTTAACTTTGGATTGGTCCATTAAACAATAAAAATAGCTCAACCAAACAAAGTGAATAAACCAAATAAATTGAATAGATTATTGGTTTGGTTTCGATTATGATTTTTTTTATATTATTATTTCGATTCGATTGAAACCGAATAAACCCAACGCTAACACTAAGTATAATAAACATCATAAATTTGTCAAATGTGTTACCATCTTTATCTAAATAATCAAACATATCTATTAAACATGTTAGACTTTTCAATTTATTTAAATTCACTAATATACAAATATTTTTTGAAACATGGTTTGGTACATGGTAATATGGATGGGAAATATAATTTGTTTTCATCCATATTATTTATGTTTGCACAAGTCTAACTTAAAATTTCTCAAATAACCTTTTTTTACACATCATATTCTCACCATAGTTTTCCCGTTAGAGATGAGAATTATATATCTCACATAGGCGACAAAAACTACTTTGATCAAGTTCACATCATGACATGTTAGATCCGAATCTAACCAAAATCCAAGTAGATCAAAACCTTATCCTTGCCCAACTCCGTCCGATTAAACTCAATACTCACTCACCTAATCGAAATCAAAACTCAACTTGAACCGGACCTGTACATGAATCTATCACAATGCAAATCTGATCGGAGTAGACACAAACCTCACACCGACCCAATCCTGATTTGAACTCAACTTAACCATGACCAAGATTTGACACGACCAACCCAACCCGACTCGACCAAGCCTAAATCTCATTTTGACTTGACATGGATCCGAACCCAACTTGATACCAAACCTTAAGGGACTGTTTCATAAACGAAAAAGTGACATTTTTATGAATTTGGAGGAGTTCTCTCGAATTCGATATTTGTTGGGCTTGAATTTGTGAAGAAACTCCTCCATAACCACAAAATTTTTGTCCCTCTTACGAAACCATACATTATCTCTAAAAAAGAGGATGTAGGTTGAATAGTAGAATTTCGATTATTTAAACATTTTTTATTACTTAAATAATAAAGAGCTATGTATATAATTAGTTATTGTTAGTAGTGACTTAGTAAAAAGATACTTAACTAATAGTTGGTTATCAATAATTTATAATTAGTATTCGCTAATTATTATGAGCAACTGTTATTAAATAATTAAGAAAACTAATTAATAGTTAAAAGTTAATTAAAAATATTATTTATTGTCACGCTCCAGTACCACAATACTGAGACGGACTAGGCCAGCTACTCCATATGAGATATATAAATGTCATACGGCGACCGTGGCTGTCAAGAGACAAGGGGGTGCATGCTACAATCAAGTCTCCTATGGTCTCACAGAGCATCTATGTCTCAATCAATCAAAACAAGAAGCAGTAAATAATGATCATATAAGACAAAGCAGTAAGACGTCCCCGACGCTTCATCAATGATTCATAAGCTTAGCTATACAAAATGATCAGCTAGTACCGAGAGTCAATAGTGCATAACCGTAGTCAGCTGCAGTCTGGTTTAATTACAATTATGTAAAGGAAACTAATGTCCAGAACAGCCGGCTAAACAGGTGTCGGTGGCTAAATGCCAAGTACAAAATAGAAGATATCAGAACGGAGAAGAAGAAACCCACTCATGGTCCCTGGCGCCCATTCTCCTGGTGTGCACCATTGTTCGGGTAGAAGGCTGGATCCTCTGGCGCTGCTACGAGATCTGGCCAAACAAAACCAGCGGGGTCAGCCCCGAATAGCAAGTACCACAAGGAAGCACAAAAGAGTGAGATAAAACCCAAGCACAAAATAATAATACTAGTAATAATAAAAGCTTTCGGTCGTAACCTCGGTCCACAGCCTGTCCTAGCACGATAGCCCAATCCAACAACCAAACAAGGACATGGATTGGACCACGCACTATGACAGTCTATGTCCCTCGGCTACTAACGAAAGTTACAAGGCACAGTCAAGTCATTTTTTAAGCGCCCATTCATTCATGCGGCTTTCTATATTTGGCGGAGTTATCCCCGCGATACTGATTAAAAGGAATCCTCAGATCGTGTCAACCCAGCAGGGCTAGCCAAACCATAAGACATATAGCACATTAATTACGCACCGGTCCCCCGGAGAGCTACCGCGCTAAAACATATAACACATAGCTCGTAGGAGTCAGATATAGCCATCCGCTATAGGCGAGTGAAACCATAATCGTGGCGGCCAACCCGACACGTCAGGACTGGACCTGTGGTGGCTAGTATGGCACGATCTCGGAATTCTTCCCACCCAATGCATCTACCAAGTTAGTTGCCTAGTTATTCCCTAGGTTATCCTCGGAGTTCACATGTCGTGGTCACATGCTCACTCCCCTAGATGTCGTACATTGTACGAGTACCCCAAGAAGGGATCCGTACTGGCTCATAGAGTCATACATATGTACCCCCTTCTTGGTGTAATGCAACACACCACATACCACATCATTGCTACTGACCAATCGCTATGTAAAAGATGAACTCTTGGAGGTACTGACAGGTATCACATAGGAACACTTAGTACTTAGGGTAGCACATCGGTGCTCACATAGATTGTACCTTAGTACACACATAGGGTTATCCAGCAAACGCATAGGAGTCAGATCAGGAATGAGGACCAAGACACAAGAGGAAATAGAACAATAAGGTACTATGCACTTAGGGTATGAAGTGCTCGCAAGTCATGAAGTGGCCCTAACGGCGCACGGGTAATGTGCAAGGTAAAAGGTGCACAAGGAGCAAGGTGCATAAGGTGCCAAAGCCACATATGAATTCTGGTTATAGTGAGACCTAAAGGTTCTTGAAGCCAAGACAAAGATCTACAACTTTTATGTTGGGAGTTTGGAGAAATTCTGGACACAATTCAGCCAAAAGGGACATAAAACAGCCAAAAACAGCCAAAATAGGCACTATACGGCACTATGCAGCACTCCCATATACGGCTCGAACACTATGCGGCACTATACAGCACTCCCATTTATGGCTCGGCACTATGCGGCACTATTGTCATGACCCGCACCCGGATATATGGGAACGAATACGTGGGCCACGCCCAGCCTACGCCGCAATATCGACGGTAGAGCGCTGTCAAGTATACTATACTAACTACAACATCTAAAGATCCATAACTAGAAATGTACTCATGTCACATCACGAAAACTAAGGAAGATAAGACAAGAAATAATAACAATATCACTAGAACAACTAGAATCTACAAGGATCATAAGACAGAAAAATAAAGAAGGAACAACAAGACTAACTAAGGATAACTACCAGGCAACTCACATAGAAGAATAGTGAGATCCACCTCATCTAGCAACATCATGAAGTCCAATACTGAGGGCACAACTACTCCTAAAATTTTGTCAACATATCCAGTCAGGATGGAACAAGCACAAATCTCAAATAACAGTTCTAATTAGACGATATTGAAAATGTAGCAGTAAATAGAGAGAATATACAAGAAATCATGAATGTACATGTGAGTATCATGGCAAGATAAGCTGTAAATCTAGAGCTAGAATAAGGCAAGTAAAACTGATCATGACATATACAAGAATCAAGAATTATCTATCTAAGTGTGTGAGTACTAGCTATAACATGTGGCCGGCTTGGGTCTGCACAAGGTCATGATCTAGCCAACCGTACGTGTGGTGTATGATTGGCATTCACAAGGTTCACAAGATATACAAGACGGGTATTGACCACACATCTACACTAATACTCTCCGTCCCCGACCAGTATAGTGGATCCAACCATGACACATCATGACACGCGATTCTTCGAGAGGGTAGCTAGCCTTCGCAGGAATCGTGTCTATATAACGCACAAGGAACAAGAAAGACTTGTACAAGATATACCAAGGAAAGCGAGGAATAACATCTCATGACGGGATCCAGAGAAATACCAATCCGTGTGAACAATGTGTCAAGAGAACAAGGGTATCTACACTAAATACAAGAAACATAAACGATATCATAAAACAGAAATATTATCAGAGAATGTACTCGCCTGAGATCTGGTGGAATATGTCAACTGGTCCAAGAACGGTGCCTCGAGGATCTATAGGTGGAATACTGTATCAATATAAGGGTTTGGAAGTAAATTCAAGTCATACTAAGTCAAACTAGGTCAAAGCAAGTCAAGGGTTGACTTACAGTTGACTTTTGGTCAACTGGTCAACTCTGGTCAACCCTAGGTCAACTCTAGGTCAAACTTGACTAACGTTGACTAACAGTTGACTTTTGGGTCAACTAGTCAACTTCGGTCAAGTTCTAATTAATTTTAGGCTACGGTTGACTTCCGGTTGACTTTTGGTCAAAATAATCAACTGTGGTCAACCAAGGTCAAAACTAGTCTAACCTAGGTCAAATGTTGACTCTACTTCGCCGTTCAGTCAAAGTAGTCAACCATGGTCAACAGGGTCAAAGCTAGTCTCTATAAACATCTACAGGGTCAAGATATCAATTTTAGTGATGGTGAAATCACTAGAATCGATGGATCTCAAATCCGATACAAGGATCTAAAAATACGAATAAAAGAGAAGGATTATAATAATAGGGTAAAAACCTACAAGTATTGTCGGATGGTGAAACAACCATCACCAACGTGTCCAGAATGGTCAAATCAGCTAGAATAGCCTGTCCATAAGTCTAATTTGGATACAGGGGCAAAAAGGTAATTTCGAGTCAAAACGGAGTCCGTGTCGGACCTGCTTTGTACCGAAAAATGTGCCAGAATAAAATTGTACTAAACCTAACAAATTATATGTCCTCGAATCCAGAATGACGATACGAACCCAACGGTATATCCAGAATTGGATTTCGCTGACCCGATCTCAAATTGGTCCGTTGACCCGGATATTGGAAGTCGATTTGCACAGAAAAGCGTGTCGGAGTCAATGTCCTCAAAACTCTGCAAATTATATGTTAACGAGTCCAGAATGACGATACGAACTCAACGGTATATCCGAAATTGGATTCCGATGAGCCGAACTCAAAATGACCCGTTGACCCTGATATTGGTATCCGACTTACACCGAAATGCGTGCCGGAACCAATGTCCACTAAAACCTAGCAAATTATATGTCAACGAGTCCAAAATGACGATATGAACTCAACGGTGTATCCGGAATTGGATTCCGATGAGCCGGCGTCAAAAAGTCCCGTTGACCCGGATTGTGGGGCCCGCTTTGTACCGAAATACGTGACAGGGCCCACGTCCTCCAAATCTAACAAACTTTATATGAAAACATGCCAGAATGACGCCACGAGTCTACTGGTGGTGTCAGAAATTCAATCCGGAGTCCCGAGTTCAAAAATAGAATTTTACAAGTTGGAAATTACGAATTCAGACGGCCAACTTTGGCGTCGAATTCAACCAATCAAACGTGCTCATAATGAAACGAAACTGGAGGGGTAGGAAGAGGGTTATACCAGCTTCACATAGGAACCAGTAGCATGCCATACGGAGCTGTGATGGAGGAGATACGAACTGATGAAGTTGGCTCCGCAAAACTGTCCAAAAATTATACAATTTAAACGGTCAACTTGGTGCCGGTTTTGATGTATCAAACGATGACATTAACGAACGAAAATTGAGGGGAGTGAAGGGATATATACGGAGATTGTGATGGAGTAAAAAAATCGCCGATCCAACGGTCGGATTTCCCGAAAAACATACGCGAAGTCGCAGCGACGGAATGCCATTTCTGAATCTCGTTCGCGCGCGCGTCGACGGGATTCCGGGCAAAACGTACGAATCGCCTAGACGGCGCATCCCGGAGGACGTTGGCCACCACGGAAAGGTCGCTGGGGGTCGCCTGGCCGGAGGGGGAGGTCGTGGCGACGCACGGGGGCGGCACGCGGTGCACGGTGGTGCGGCCACACGCGGCTGTTGCTGCCGTACGCGTGCTGCTACTGCTGTTGGCTGCTGCGCTGCAGTGGCGCGCCGGCCACGTGGTGGCGCACGACGACCAGCAGGTAGAGGAGGTGGCAAGAGTGGTGGCAGCGGAGTGAAGGATAATGGTGATGGAGATGGAGTTGATGATGGTGATAATGGTGATGGTGGTGGTGTGAAGAAGAAGAAGGAGGAGAGGGAGGAGGCTGGAGTGGCTGTGTCGGGGAGGAGCTCGGCTAGGAGGTGGTGGTTGGCCGAGCATGGAAGGGGTGGTGGCTTGATGATGAGGTGGTGGTGTTGGTGTTTGATAGTATTAGATGGTGGTGATGCAGAAAAATGAAGAAGAAGAAGGAGGGAAGAGAAAATAAATGAAATGAATGAAGATGGAGAAGGAGAAGGAGTGTGAAGAAGAAAAGAAAAAGGGGGGTGTTGTGTTCGGCTAAGTCATGGAGGGGGGTGGCTGTACGTGTATGTGTAAGGAGAGAGAGAGTGTGTTAGATATTAATGTGTATGTGTATATAATATATAAAGTGAGAGAGAGATATTAAGAGAGAGAGTACAGGGTGTTCGGCCACATGGGGGGAGTTGATGTGCTGGTGATGGGGTATGGAGTGTAGGTAGAGAGAGAGTGAGTTGTTTTAAATGTAGAGAGAGAAGGAGTGTATTATATATTATATTATATATGTACATATATATACATATATAAAAGAGAGGAAAACAGAGATATTTAAAAATAGGGAAAAGTGGGAATTTATGTGGGGTGTATGGGTAGTCACGAGAGGACAACATGGAGCTTGGGTTCGGGTTCGGTCGAGCTGGGTCGGGTCAAAATTGGACATGGTAAAATATTTGAATTAAAATAGGTATTTATGATCATAGGAAAATAAGTAGCATGTGGGGGCTCAAATAAATGGGACACAAGTGTCAGGCGGGTAGTAGGCTTCATGTGGGCCATGTCCATATTTGGGGTCGACTAGGTTGGATCGATGTCGGGTCTCGAAATTAAATTGGAAATTAAATCAGATTTTACGGTAGATAATTAATTGGCCTAAATTGACCCGAAAATTGTGCGAAGGAAATGAAGCACAAAATGGAGTGTCTGAGTGGGACACGAAGGTCATGGGTGAAGAGCGTCTCAAGTAGATCAGGCATGTCAAGTTGGTTTCAAGAAAAGACTGTCCTTGTGCTCCTAAATTAAAAGTCATGGTAACGTGCTTATGAGGATCAAGGAAAAGAGTGAGAAATCAATTAATAATTAGATGGTCTAAATTGACTCGAACTTGTGCGATGCAAAAAGAGCACAAGGGAACGAGTTTAAGTGGGATACAATATATCAACATGAAGATAATCTCGTCTACTACAAACTTCAAAAAGGAAGTTTCCAGAGACTGGCATCCCTAATGCTCTAGAAATCCAAGTCACGGTAAAGAGCATTTAATCAAATAATAATCAAATAATAATATCTATTACAATAATTGAATTATAAAATTGAAAAAAATAAGTCCTAAATTCAGGAGCTTACAATCCTACCCACCTTATAAAAATTTTGTCCTCGAAATTAAAATTATCCAATAGGTCAAGCTAAAACATGCAACTGCTATGGCTACAGTACTCATTCTGCTACCTTTGTGATCGCCTATGCTGTTTCTCTCTACAATCATTTGGTTCAGGTTCAACAAGCTTCTTCCATAAAAACTATGTCATTTTACCCCTTAGAATGTTCATATCAATAAGAACCTTTACGTATATTCTAAAATATAGGTCATCCCCGAGATACGATATATCAGCAATACTTAGCCATCAACCAAAATTCCAATCTCAATAGATTTGTTTGTTTCCTTATCCCATCCTAAGTATCTTTATCCTATTAATCACAAGCTCCATGAAATTATACATTCAAAACATATTCTTGGCATTGAGCCTTCTCTCTTTTACTCAAGAACTCCTGAATAAAAACCCTTAAATTTAAACTCTTAATTCATTTACCGAATTATTTATCACCCATGTACATATGTCCTTGTTTTGTTCCTGCTATCTTCCGATCTTGCACGCAATGTTATCTCCTTCTATTTCATTCTACATATCGATCTATCCTCCAATCATAAGTAAATGGCTTGTAGATAACCAATAATCACTTGGTCATCAAAGTCTTACAATGTTCAACCCTCGAATCTAAGCACAAGATTCTAGTCCTAAATCCGTAGTCACAAAATATAATATTTCATTACTCCAACTTAGATACCTTATCATCAATCTATAATATCAAACTAATCATCCTTAATGGTTTTCTAAGTCCACTATAACCAGTCACTCGTATCTGTCCTATAAGTTAGCCCAATAAATCCTTAGGAAAAATATACTTATCACAATCACACATAATAACATATTATAGTTGCACTACAGAATCTGTTAACAAGGTTTGGTTATTCGATCATCAAAAATAGAAGGTAACAAGGGCCTAAGATTGGGTCTAACAATCCATATCAATATTCAGACAAGGTAAGGGTCAAGCAAGACAGGAAAGATTGTCGAAATATTTCCAAGAATAGTACGAGGCCAAACGAAATGCATAGGACGTAGTCGAAGTAAAACTCAAGAACCATATACCTCCGTAATTATGTCACAGGAAGTTACTATCGCGCTAGTGTGCATCTGGCTGCGATTAACTTCCTTGTTCCATAATACAACGGATGACTGCAGTGCACAGCTGCCACGCCAGATAATATAGGTTCCTGAACTTAAATTGGCTAAATCTGTGAAATATTTCCAAACAATTTTTTGTAAAAATAAAGGAGAAGATGTTAGTCAAAAATGCTTAGGGAGTGGTCCAAGTAGAATTCGAGAAAAATATTTAACTATGATGCCGTTATCCGAAGTCATGCCTCGCCAGTATTTCTCTGGATGCAAACTCCCGATTCCGTAATACAAGGATAATATACTTTTCGAACTTTCCTTGAATCAATCCATGAGGCACTTCCAACAATTACTGGGAAGGACAAGAAGAATTACTCAAGAGGCTAGCGAAGAAGAGTTTAGTCAAATCATATGAAAGATGGAACACAAAACAATCTTATCGAGAAAATCCTGGTTAGGCTGTAGATAGACAGAGTTAACCAAGACGGGGAAGAATGATGATAAGAATTTGTTCTTGCTCATCCGGTCATAACAAAGTGATCCGATTTAAAATATAATCTGATAACCATATACGTCTTCCTGAAATTATGTTGCCAGAATTTTTGCCACGCCAGTAAGCATAGCTGCAATAAACGATGGAGTCCATAACTTGGGTATACACCCTATAATTATGTCATCTAGATTCCTTATCACGCCAACCGGTATGGCCGCAAGAAAATCTAAATTCGATAACTAGGATAGTATATCCAACATCAGGCTCCACGTCTCTGTCGTGCTAGCTAGTATGACTGCGATAAGTTCTAAACTCCATAAATAAAGTAGACACTTATCGTTCTCATCAAATATGTTTATCAAAAAATCTTAACTCAATTCATAAAAATTGATTTCAAATACAAAGTTAAAGTCAACAACGAACGAACACCAAGATTCAAAATTCAACGACAAATCAAGGATAAGTAAATGGAAACTAACGGAAACAGATTCCGAGACAGGATTTAGGAAGAGTTCTCAGGAGAAGTCCCAAAGGTACTATCTAGGTCAAGATAAGAGGAAATCATTAGAACATAAACTAAAACAATCTCAACCTGATATGAGACTGGCAAGTCATATTCCCGTCTCAACCTAGAAGATATATAAGTTCAACTTTTACCTTCCCTCTGGGGTCCACAAACTCATTCCAAGAAAGAATAAAGTTTGATACGGACAAATATTTCAAAAATCAAGACGAATAGAAATAAGTGGGAAAAGATTTGAAAAGCTTTCGAATAAGATTCCCAGGGGTCATCCCTGGAATCTACCAAGAGTTCCTAATATGTGACTGAGTACAAAAATCCTAAAATATTCCATGACTCAACCTTAATCCTAGGGCAGGCTCGTAGTAGTACAGATAAGCTCAAGAACTACCACGAATTCGTATTAACTGCAAAGACTGACCTGTATGGGCCACCACTTAAAACGTGTCACGACTCGCACCCGGATATACGGGTACAAATACGTGGGCCACGCCCAGCCTACGCTGCAGTATCGGCGGTAGAGCGCTGTCAAGTATACTATACTAACTACTGTCACGCCCCGACCCGGAATCACCCGAATCATCGTCCTCGCAGGGGGCGTGATGCCGCACGAGCCTGGAGTTGCGCTCGTGCAAGGCAAGATGACAAGTTCTCAAATGGTTATCTTTTGATTCGATATTAACAACGAAAGGAAAACAGAGTATACGAAACAATTCTCTTTATTGATATCTGAAACTGAGATTACAATGGCTTTCGATAGCCTAACAATATATGCCAGATTGGCTACAACACTCAGGTTCTCTCTTGTCCACAAAGGATTTCACCGTTCCATACATCATGCCTTCTATATCCCGGCCGCATCAATCCAGCTGCGTAGTCCGAGCGTCAATGCGATAGCACGCTTCAATGCGCTTCGGCATTCCGAGCCTTAACACGTTCAAGCAACGCTTCGCCGCGAGCAATCCATTCCCTGTACCCTGCATGAAGTTGGTGGGGGATCAGTACGTTTGTCCTCGCATGTACTGAAGCAAAGATCATCTTTTCAAACCGACATTTTAATCTTTATGTTGAATCATGCAACTTAGCTTATGATCTTGCTATGTTCTCCTTAGGGTCAATTTCATGGCATCTTCGAAAGCGTAAAGCATGTTATCATAGCATCATGTTATCGAATTGAATGTACAAGCAACAAGCATTCTCGTGTTTGATTCGTGGCTTACCAAGTCGACGCACTCACCCTTGCGTCTCTTGCACTGACGCAAGGTGAATACGCCCCATTTCTTTCCTGTCATGTTATTTTGCATCTCTAAGCAGGATCTCTATGCGGGACGCATATGCGCCTACACTTTCAATCCATCGTTCCTTAACTATATGAGGGCCGTTGGCGTATCCGCGCCGGAATGGACTAAAGGAGTTCCTTTCTTTTCTCTCCTTCTTTTCTCTCTATTTGGTCGGGCTGCCCGGCGTTTCACGGGTTGGGTCACATCCCAACAACCGAAACGTTCCCGCTGCATACCATCATTTGCGGCTTTTCCCATCTTGTTTAAGGATGTGCGCCTACAAAGATTATTCGAATCCCTCCTAGGCCAAAGCGGTTCCGGGGCGCTCCGGCATTTAACCGTTTGGGGGAAACACCCGTACACGGGCGATATCACATTTTATCTCGAGCCCATTCCAATCGACCATGCAACGCTCTATCATTCAAGTAATCAAATTCAAACAACCAAACATAGTCTTGAGTCTGAGACTCAGACTTATCATCTCGCATCTCTTTCGTTAGCTTTCTGTGTTCTTATATTTTATACTTCGTTTCAATGATTCAATGGCATCGTGCCTCAACTCAATGCTCGTCAACCGAACGACCCGAAGGTCCTGAACACCTTTCGAGGCACCATGTCATATCCGACTGTTCCGCCACATTCATGCCACAACTGTATTCTCTCGGAACGAAGCCATCTTTTATTACCCCGTACACGTAGGCACGTTTTGACCGTATCTCCATGTTCTATAACTTAGCATTCAATGTTCGGGGCTTGCGCACTAGGGCACTCGCCTATTGTCTTTCAATGTTCTAGCCGTCTATCTCGTGCAGCAAAGGCACGGTATGGTTCGTGCACTAAGGCACTCGCCGATTACAGTTATCCCATGTTCTTACGGCTTGCGCACCGAGACGCTCGCCTTAGCGATATCCAATATCCCATAGCGACTCGTGCATATTGATGCACGTTTCATTTCAATTGTTATAACTTAGTGTTCGACTCACACTACGATTTCATCTCCAATCGGCTACGCCCGTGGCGTCGATAGGTTAACTTTAGCATACAATGATATATTTGACTTATCGAATGAAGGAGTAAAAAGAAGTCAATCCTCCCACCTTGAGTCGATACGCCTTCGTCGTTTCACCGAGCCGATGCGGCTCGATTCCCTAACTTTGTTGCACGGCCACTCTCCTGACTTAGCCATTTGAGCACTTCGTGCTTCATTGAGTTATACGTCTGATTTGCCTTAGCGTGCCCAAGTCTTAGCCCGTCGCAAGGCGACGATTTGATTTTGCGGACCCCTTACAAAATATTGCAAAAGATCGACCTCTAATATTTTCCCGTCAAAGTATAACCTGCACACGAAACCAACTAAAATCAATACTTGCATCGATTCGGACTTGCGCCTTGGTCGATTCGATTTCTTAGAATCTTCGAGCCGATTCAACGCACTTATCCTTCGGGGCAACGCGGCGCTTCACATCGATTCACTCGAGGCATTCTTTCGGGGCAAGGCAACTCTTCGCATCAACATAGTTTTGATACGT
The DNA here is from genome assembly GCA_029216955.1 of Iris pallida. Classification (NCBI taxonomy): domain Eukaryota; kingdom Viridiplantae; phylum Streptophyta; class Magnoliopsida; order Asparagales; family Iridaceae; genus Iris; species Iris pallida. The sequence continues at coordinate 3,188,562 of JANAVB010001400.1, forward strand.
TGCTCGGGACAACTTAACTCTCTTATCGTTTTGCATCGATACATTCCCTTGGGTCAACGCGACTCGCTGAGTCAACGTTTCAGCATAATGTGCCGTGCGGAGCGGGGCATTACAGAATATACCACTCAAAACAAGGTTCGTCTTCGAACCAAAACCAACACTCTGACTAAGTGTTTTATAGATCGTTTCACGATCTCGTCCCACCAACGTTGTTCAGTTTCATATTATCTCGCAAGCTTTTCACTAACATTTCAAAGTCATCCCACAGCTCGATTTGAATTTTTTATACAACTCGATTTGGATTCGTACCTATATTCAAGGCGTCCCGAAGATATGTGTATTTCGACCAAGTCCAGTCGTAGCAAATTGGAACAAAGCTGACAGGTAAATTTCAATCCTATGCTTGCCATCTCGTACTCTCGATCGGACTTATCCTTAGCAACTGTTCTCGAAATTTCATCGTATATGCATATTGATACACACGCGATTCATTGAACAAAGTCACTGCACGTGACGCGATTTATAATCGCCTTTCTCGTTTCGTATGTTTCATCGGGACTATCAATTCTATGCATTGCGTCAAGCCGTCGCGCATCCAATCACAACGATCCTCCACAACGCCCTGCGTTCGAAGTCGCTACCCATCTATTTCCGAAGTCTGGCTATGCACTTATCTCGATACGTTTTCCTTTGTTGACTTGCAAATGCATCAACATTCAGGGCTACGCCCGCTAGGTTACTTTCCAAGGCACCGTGCTTAGATTCTCCCGACGCAAGTTTAAATTGACATTGCACAAAGGCCACAATCTATCCGACACGAAAGTTTACATCAAGGCGATGGTGCTCAAGGCAACGATCGCCTTGACACGAATGTCTTAACGACGCGTCTTACATTCAATTTCCTAACGAGTAGGAATTTACTAGCCAAATTCCCAACTTATCCGTCTCGCAACATCGAACATAATTTTGATTCACGCAAGCTCAATTGCAAGGTGAATCTGAATCTAACGACATGACTCGTAAGCCATTTCCTTATCGTTTCCTCTCGTGCATAGCACGTTTCTCGCAATCGCCTAGACTTATCGTCAACATGTATCATGTTATATTTGTTATCGGTGCAATCACATATGCGATATCGCATGGGTCATCTTACGGTCTGCAGCATTCAATTTGATTTGGCGGTCAAGTCTTCTAAGGTCAGCTGCCCCGAAGCTACGCTTGATAATTGTGGATCATCACCGGAGGACAGTTTACTACGAACCATGCTATATCTTATTTCGGAGCCAAATCACGTTCCGACATAACCATTTCTATGTGACTATCCAATTTCGGACAAAACCACTTCTATCGGCGCAACTGATGCGCAACTATCCTCCGAGTCAAGTTATGCACTGCCGTCAATGATTCCGCAATTTACGAAACATCTACTCGTATCGAGTTTGAGTCTATCTTATTCGCGGGTCGACACACGAGATGCTATACGCATCGAACAATCGTCGATGACTTATAGTCTCATCTTTGATCAATCACAAAATTTACGATCAACCAAGTTCGTTCATTCTCGTATCGTTACTTTGCTATGAGGCACACTCTATTTTGTATTCTCACATCGCTTACGTTCCTTGCGTATCGATCTTGATAGTTCATATCAATTTCGATAGCAAGAGGGTCGACTTCGAATCCGTTTCAACGTCAACTTAACTCGTATCGCATACATCCAAGTTCGCAACAAACTTTTCTATACGCATCGAATCATTTTCCGATTCACCGCATCCTGCTATACTTCGATCGCGTAACCGAGTTACCGATTATCCAACATCGTGCCCTCGGGTTATACAATCTCGCCCTCTAAGTTTTGCGTATTTTCAGTCGTACTCAAATGAGTGTCGTCGTAACTTAACCAACTATTTCATAGGCACGGCTTCTCGCGTCAACCAACTTTCTTACCGAAGTCGCACATCGTGCGATTCGATTACAATTCACATCGCCCAACATTTCTATCGAAATCGTAAGTCGTGCGATTTGATTCGCCTTAGCCGAACATTTCTATCGAGATCGCAAGTCGTGCGATTCGATTCGTCTCGCCCAACATTTCTACCGAGATCGCAAGTCGTGCGACTCGTTCGTAAGCTCGAGTAATCCTTTCCCGTCGATCCGATTATTGCGTCAAGGCATAATCGTTTCGCTAGTCTCGGTCGTCCGACCAACTTATAACTTCCGTCCGACGTATCGTTCATCGATACGAGTCTCGCCGTATCGTCACAACCGAATTTCGAAGAACACTTGCATCAACATATCGCCATACAAATTTTCAATCGAGTCTCGGTACTCCCCCGTCCGTTGCGGACAAACTTTCCGCAATTCTCACAAAGCGTCGATGTAATTTACCGCACAAGTGCTATACCATATATCACTCGAAATCGAGTCATTCATCGCCTACGTGGTATGGCATATACCACTCGGAACTCAAGTCATTTCCCTCGCATTATACTTAGTATAGGCCAACGTTCTCTTCCGACTCATGATTTCCGCAGTGATCGTGCTTGATCACAACCGTAACTTTGATTCTATCAAAAATCCGACACAACTCGGTCAATGTTCTCGCTTGCCAACATAAGTTTGGTGTACAACCGAACGATTCGTTCTATCGATTTATGAATTGAATTCTTTCCTTACGTTGTATCTCGTGCAACAATTTATTTGATATGCGTTGCATCCCGTGCAACAAATTTTACTTTCGATACGCGTTGCACATCGTGCTACAATTTATTTCCGACACTTTCATTCCACTTTGTACAACGATTCAATTCCAATTTCCTTTGCACTTCGTGCAACGATTAATTTGATATGCGTTGCACCACGTGCAATAATTTTTATTTTTCAATACGCGTTGCACATCGTGCAACGATCATTTCCAATATTTACCGCACCTCGTGCAACGAATTACTCTCGACTTTCCAAGTCAATGCACAATCCGTTTAACACATTCGGTATTGGCTTATCACTTCTCACTTTCATTTTAACGCATATTCACCATTACTCGTTGTACTTCGTGCATCATTTTATTTCTCATTCAACATGTTACATTGCCACAGTATCTCAAATCGTATTCCACAATTTGTTGTGCTTGCAGCAATTAACATTTTTACGGCTCGTTTGCATTCAATACAATATACCCTTCGCGACTTTCTTAGCAAACATCGTGTAATTTCTAAAACACATGCGGCAAAATTACACGATTTGTATTAGACTTATTATATGGAACATCCAGTGCGTCATCGAGTAGAGTCAAGAGTGATATCAAGTGGTGGTGGGCAACTTTTCAAATTGTAATGAAGCAAGCGTCCAGAGGAAATTGAGCCTAGAGCTCTGATACCAATTTGTCACGCCCCGACCCGGAATCATCCGAATCATCGTCCTCGCAGGGGGCATGATGCCGCACGAGCCTGGAGTTGCGCTCGTGCAAGGCAAGATGACAAGTTCTCAAATGGTTATCTTTTGATTCGATATTAACAACGAAAGAAAAACAGAGTATACGAAACAATTCTCTTTATTGATATCTGAAACTGAGATTACAATAGCTTTCGATAGCCTAACAATATATGCCAGATTGGCTACAACACTCAGGTTCTCTCTTGCCCACAAAGGATTTCACCGTTCCATACATCATGCCTTCTATATCTCGGCCGCATCAATCCAGCTGCGTAGTCCGAGCGTCAATGCGATAGCACGCTTCAATGCGCTTCGGCATTCCGAGCCTTAACACGTTCAAGCAATGCTTCGCCGCGAGCAATCCATTTCCTGCACCCTGCATGAAGCTGGTGGGGGATCAGTACGTTCGTCCTCGCATGTACTGAAGCAAAGATCATCTTTCCAAACCGACATTTTAATCTTTATGTTGAATCATGCAACTTAGCTTATGATCTTGCTATGTTCTCCTTAGGGACAATTTCATGGCATCTTCGAAAGCGTAAAGCATGTTATCATAGCATCATGTTATCGAATTGAATGTACAAGCAACAAGCATTCTCGTGTTTGATTCGTGGCTTACCAAGTCGACGCACTCGCCCTTGCGTCTCTTGCACTGACGCAAGGTGAATACGCCCCATTTCTTCCCTGTTATGTTATTGTGCATCTCTAAGCAGGATCTCTATGCGGGACGCATATGCGCCTACACTTTCAATCCATCGTTCCTTAACTATATGAGGGCCGTTGGCGTATCCGTGCCAGAATGGACTAAAGGAGTTCCTTTCTTTTCTCTCCTTCTTTTCTCTCTATTTGGTCGGGCTGCCCGGCGTTTCACGGGTTGGGTCACATCCCAACAACCGAAACGTTCCCGCTGCATACCATCATTTGCGGCTTTTTCCATCTTATTTAAGGATGTGCGCCTACAAAGATTATTCGAATCCCTCCTAGGCCAAAGCGGTTCCGGAGCGCTCCGGCATTTAACCGTTTGGGGGAAACACCCGTGCACGGGCGATATCACATTTTATCTCGAGCCCATTCCAATCGACCATGCAACGCCCTATCATTCAAGTAATCAAATTCAAACAACCAAACATAGTCTTGAGTCCGAGACTCAGACTTATCATCTCGCATCTCTTTCGTTAGCTTTCTGTGTTCTTATATTTCATACTTCGTTTCAATTATTCAATGGCATCGTGCCTCAACTCAATGCTCGTCAACCGAACGACCCGAAGGTCCTGAACACCTTTCGAGGCACCATGTCATATCCGACAGTTCCACCACATTCATGCCACAACTGTATTCTCTCGGAACGAAGCCATCTTTTATTACCCCGTGCACGTAGGCACGTTTTGACCGTATCCCCATGTTCTATAACTTAGCATTCAATGTTCGGGGCTTGCGCGCTAGGGCACTCGCCTATTGTCTTTCAATGTTCTAGCCGTCTATCTCGTGCAGCAAAGGCACGGTATGGTTCGTGCACTAAGGCACTCGCCGATTACAGTTATCCCATGTTCTTACGGCTTGCCCACCGAGGCGCTCGCCTTAGCGATATCCAATGTCCCATAGCGACTCGTGCATATTGATGCACGTTTTATTTCAATTGTTCTAACTTAGTGTTCGACTCACACTACGATTTTATCTCCAATCGGCCACGCCCGTGGCGTCGATAGGTTAACTTTAGCATACAATGATATATTTGACTTATCGAATGAAGGAGTAAAAAGAAGTCAATCCTCCCACCTTGAGTCGATACGCCTTCGTCGTTTCACCGAGCCGATGCGGCTCGATTCCCTAACTTTGTTGCACGGCCACTCTCCTGACTTAGCCATTCGAGCACTTCGTGCTTCATTGAGTTATACGTCCGATTTGCCTTAGCGTGCCCAAGTCTTAGCCCGTCGCAAGGCGACGATTTGATTTCGCGGACCCCTTACTAAATATTACAAAAGATCGACCTCTAATATTTTCCCGTCAAAGTATAACCTGCACACGAAACCAACTAAAATCAATACTTGCATCGATTCGGACTTGCGCCTTAGTCGATTCGATTTCTTAGAATCTTCGAGCCGATTCAACGCACTTATCCTTCGGGGCAACGCGGCGCTTCACATCGATTCACTCAAGGCATTCTTTCGGGGCAAGGCAACTCTTCGCATCAACTTAGTTTTGATGCGTTGCTCGGGACAACTTAACTCTCTTATCGTTTTGCATCGATACATTCCCTTGGGTCAAGGCGACTCGCTGAGTCAACGTTTCCGCGTAATGCGCCGTGCGGAGCGGGGCATTACAACTACAACATCTAAAGATCCATAACTAGAAATGTACTCATGTCACATCACGAAAACTAAGGAAGATAAGACAAGAAATAATAACAATATCACTAGAACAAATAGAATCTACAAGGATCATAAGACAGGAAAACATGGAAGGAACAACAAGACTAACTAAGGATAACTACCAGGCAACTCACAAAGAAGAATAGTGAGATCCACCTCAGCTATCAACATCATGAAGTCCAATACTGAGGGCACAACTACTCCTAAAATTTTGTCAACATATCCAGTCAGGATGGAACGAGCACAAATCTCAAATAACAGTTCTAATTAGACGATATTGAAAATGTAGCAGTAAATAGAGAGAATATGCAAGAAATCATGAATGTACATGTGAGTATCATGGCAAGGTAAGCTGTAAATCTAGAGCTAGAATAATGCAAGTAAAACTGATCATGGCATGTACAAGAATCAAGAATCATCTATCTAAGTGTGTGAGTACTAGCTACAACATGTGGCCGGCTTGGGTCTACACAAGGTCATGATCTAGCCAACCATACGTGTGGTATATGATTGGCATTCACAAGGTTCACAAGATATACAAGGCGGGTATTGACCACACATCTACACTAATACTCCCCGTCCCCGACCAGTATAGTGGATCCAACCATGACACATCACGACACGCCATTCTCCGAGAGGGTAGCTAGCCTTCGCAGGAATCGTGTCTATACAATGCACAAGAAACAAGAAAGACTTGCACAAGATATACCAAGGAAAGCGAGGAATAACATCTCATGACGGGATCCAAAAAATACCAATCCTTGTGAACAATGTGTCAAGAGAACAAGGGTATCTACACTAAATACAAGAAACATAAACGATATCATAAAACAGAAATATTATCAGAGAATGTACTCGCTTGAGATCTGGTGGAATATGTTAACTGGTCCAAGAACGGTGCCTCGAGGACCTATACGTGGAATACTGTATCAATATAATGGTTTGGAAGTAAATTCAAGTCATACTAAGTCAAACTAGGTCAAAGCAAGTCAAGGGTTGACTTACAGTTGACTTTTGGTCAACTGGTCAACCCTAGGTCAACTCTAGGTCAAACTTGAGTAACGTTGACTAACAGTTGACGTTTGGGTCAACTAGTCAACTTCGGTCAAGTTCTAATCAATTTTAGGCTACGGTTGACTTCCGGTTGACTTTTGGTCAAAATAATCAACTGTGGTCAACCAAGGTCAAAACTAGTCTAACCTAGGTCAAATGTTGACTCTACTTCGCCGTTCAGTCAAAGTAGTCAACCATAGTCAACAGGGTCAAAGCTAGTCTCTATAAACATCTACAGGGTCAATATATCAATTTCAGAGATGGTGAAATCACTGGAATCGATGGATCTCAAATCCGATACAAGGATCTAAAAATACGAATAAAAGAGAAGGATTATAATAATAGGGTAAAAACCTACAAGTGTTATCGGATGATGAAACAACCATCACCAACGCGTCCAGAATGGTCAAATCAGCTAGAATAGCCTGCCCATAAGTCCAATTTGGACACAGGGGCAAAAAGGTAATTTCGAGTCAAAACGGAGTCCTGTCGGACCCGCTTTGCACCGAAGAACATGCCAGTATAAAAGTGCACTAAACCTAACAAATTATATGTCCACGAATCCAGAATGACGATACGAACCCAACGGTATATCCAGAATTGGATTTCGTTGACCCGATCTCAAATTGGTCCGTTGATCCGGATATTGGAATTCGATTTGCACGAAAAAGCGTATCGGAGCCAATGTCCTCAAAACTCAGTAAATTATATGTCAACGAGTCCAGAATGACGATACGAACTCAACGGTATATCCGGAATTGGATTCCGATGAGCCAAACTCAAAATGACCCGTTGACCTTGATATTGGTATCCGACTTGTACCGAAATGCGTGTCGGAACCAATGTCCACTAAAACCTAGCAAATTATATGTCAACGAGTCCAGAATGACGATACAAACTTAACGGTATATCCGTAATTGGATTCCGATGAGCCGGCGTCAAAAAGTCCCGTTGACCCGGATTGTGGGGCCCACTTTGTACCGAAATGCGTGCCAGGGTCCACGTCCTCCAAATCTAACAAACTTTATATGAAAACGTGCCAGAACGATGCCACGAGTCTACAATGGTGTCAGAAATTGAATTCGGAGTCCCGGGTTCAAAAGTGGAATTTTACAAGTTGGAAATTACGAATTCGGACGACCAACTTTTGCGTCGAATTCAACCAATCAAACGTGCTCATAATAAAACGAAACTGGAGGGGTAGGAAGAAGGTTATACCAGCTTCGCATAGGAACCAGTAGAACGCCAGACGGAAATGCGAAGGAGGAGATACGAACCGACGAAGTTGGCTCCGCAAAACTGTCCAAAAATTACACAATTTAAACGGTCAACTTGGTGGCCGGTTTTGATGTATCAAACGATGACATTAACGGACAAAAATTGAGGGAAGTGAAGGGATATATACTGAGATTATGACGGAGTGAAGAAATCGCCGATCCAACTGTCGAATTTCCCAAAAAACGTGCGCGAAGTCGCTGCGACGGAACGCCATTTCTGAATCTCGTTCGCGCGTGCGTTGAGGGGATTCCGTGCAAAACGCACGAATCGCCTAGAAGGCGCGTCCCGGAGGATTTTGGCCGCCACGGAAAGGTCGCTGGGGGTCGCCTGGCCGGAGGGGGAGGTCATGGTGACGCGCGGGGGCGGCGGGCGGCCCACGGTGGCACGACCACACGCGGCTGCTGCTGCCGTGCGCGCGCTGCTACTGCTGTTGGCTACTGCGCTGCAGTGGCGTGCCGGCCACGTGGTGGCACACGACGACCAGCAGGTGGAGGAGGTGGCGAGAGTGGTAGTGGCGGAGTGAAGGATAATGGTGATGGAGATGGAGTTGGTGATGGTGGTGGTGTGAAGAAGAAAAAGAAGAATGGGGAGAGGGAGGAGGCTGGAGTGGCTGTGTCGGGGAGGAGCTCAGCCAGGAGGTGGTGGTCGGCCGAGCATGGAGGGGGTGGTGGCTTAATGATGAGGGTGGTGGTGTTGGTGTTTGATAGTGTTAGATGGTGGTGATGAAGAAAAATAAAGAAGAAGAAGGAGGGAAGAGAAAATAAATAAAATGAATGAAGATGGAGAAGAAGAAGGAGTATAAAGAAGAAAAAAAAATGGGGGTATTGTGTTCGGCTAAGTCATGGAGGGGGTGGCTGTACGTGTATGTGTAAGGAGAGAGAGAGAGTGTTAGATATTAATGTGTGTGTGTATATAATATATAAAGTGAAGGAGAGATATTTAGAGAGGGAGATATTAAGAGAGAGAGTAGAGGGTGTTCGGCCACATGGGCGGGGAGTTCATGTGCTGGTGATGGGGTGTGGAGTGTAGGTAGAGAGAGAGTGTATTATATATTACATTATATGTACATATATATACATATATAAAAGAGAGAGAAATAGAGATATTTAAAAATAGGAAAAAGTGGAAATTTATGTGGGGTGTATGGTTAGTCACGAGAGGATAACATGGAGCTTGGGTTCGGGTTCGGTCGAGCCGGGTCGGGTCAAAATCGGACATGGTGAAATATTTGAATTAAAATAGGTATTTATGATCATGGGAAAATAAGTAGCATGTGGGAGCTCAAATAAATGGGACACAAGTGTCAGGCGGGGAGTAGGCTTCATGTGGGCCATGTCCATATTTGGGGTCGACTAGGTTGGGTCGATGTCGGGTTCCGAAATTAAATTGGAAATTAAATCAGGTTTTACGGTAGATAACTAATTGGCCTAAATTGACCCGAAAGTTGTGCGAAGGAAATGAAGCACAAAATGGAGTGTCTGAGTGGGACACGAAGGTCATGGGTGAAGAGCGTCTCGAGTAGATCAGGCATGACAAGTTTGTTTCAAGAAAAAGACTAGCCTTGTGCTCCTAAATTAAAAGTCATGGTAATGTGCTTATGAGGATCAAGGAAAAGAGTGGGAAATCAATTAATAATTAAATGGTCTAAATTGACCCGAACTTGTACGATGCAAAAAGAGCAAAAGGGAACGAGTTTAAGTGGGACACGATATATCAACATGAAGATAATCTCGTCTACTACAAACTTCAAGAAGGAAGTTTTCAGAGATTGACATCCCTAATGCTCTAGAAATCCAAGTCACGGTAAAGAGCATTTAATCAAATAATAATCAAATAATAATATCTATTACAATAATTGAATTATAAAATTAAAAAAAATAAGCCCTAAATTCAGGGGATTACAAGTATGCATCACTTCCATCTGCGACTCGGCACTATGCGGCACTATGCAGCACTTCCATCTGTGGCTCGGCACTATGCGATACTATACAGCACTTCCATCTGCGGCTCGGCACTATGCGGCACTATACGGTAATATGCAGCACTTCCATCTGCGGCTCGGCACTATGCGGTAATATGCAGCCCTTCCATCTGCAGCTCGGCACTATGCGACAATATGCAGCACTTCCATCTGCGACTCGGCACTATGCGGCACTATGCAGCACTATGCAGCACTTCCATCTGCGGCTCGGCACTATACGACACTATGCAGCACTTCCATCTGCGGTTAGGCACTATGCGGTACTAGGCAGCACTTCCATCTGCGGCTAGGCACTATGCGATACTATGCGATACTATGCAGCACTTCCATCTGCAGCTCGGCACTGTACAGCACTTCCATCTGCGGCTCGACACTATGCAGCACTATGCAGCACTTCCATCTGCGGCTCAACTCTATACGATACTATGCGGCACTATACAGCACTTCCATCTGTGGCTCGGCACTATTCATACGGCACTTTTCATCGTCCCTGCCAAAACCAGGGCAGATGACATAAAATATGTCCAAATATTATTTTGGCCATAACTTCCTCAAAACAAGTCGAAATCTAACTTTTCAAAGGTCAAAATTTGGTAGAATAGAATTTCCTACGACATAGGACCATTCGTTTTTGAAAACAACCAAATTTGATAGATCAAAACCATGAAAATTCATAGAACCCTAGTTTTAGAAACTTAGGTCTACACAAAACTAGCCATTAAAATCAAAAACTTCAAGAACTAAACTTGTAGAGGATGATGAGAAGAATAATATAGACAAATTATATCAAAAAAAAATTAAGAAATAAAAAATACAAGAATCTCTCCATTTGGTGCAAGATGTACTTGCCTAAATATTGTTTGAGCAAAATAAATGAAAGAGTGAATGAGGAGAGAGAGTGTGAAAGAGAATATATATAGGGGTTGTGTTGACTCAAAGAAACCCTAAGCTTAAGCATGCTCTTAACCATGTGACTAATGACATGTTAAATGCTACATGATACAACTAATTAAATTAATTAAATAAAATCCTAACCACAACACGGTTCAGAAATCCTATCATCGAAACAGTGAACCACGCCTACAACCAGATAAGGACAAGGGGTGGCACACTAATCCGCGACGAGATACTGTTCCATGCCATGGCCAGTTACAAATATAGGATACATGCAATAAAGATACAGGTGCCAGATACCATATACATGAAAAATCAAAAATTTACGTATTCCGAAAATGGGAAGTGACATCTCTACCCTCCTTAGAAAAATTCCGTCCTCGAAATTTCGATAAGGCTAGTTGAGCGCGCTCTCAGATCACGAAATACACTCATGACATATAGATAGCACAATTATCAAACAAAAAATGGCACATAAACAGATTACGAAAGCAAGAACAATTAAGTAAAAGCACAAATAATAATCATACCCTAGAAGGAAAGTGATCGGAGACATATGAATAAAATATGCCTCCTAAGTCAGTTGGGTAGGAATTCGTCCTCGAGGTCCTACACTGACTCCCAAAGTGGACAAGTATCAACGCTTGAGATAAGTCGGTACCAATAACTAAATCAAGAACAAGACTCTGTCCAGGACGTGCTCTCGTAATCAAGACACATGATAGATATCACGTATCACTTGATACGAGAGCAGATGAGTGAGATGAGAAAGTCGCCTTCACTCTTCGAATATAGAACTCAAGGAATTATGAATAATACTCAAAACTTATCCACAATCTGACCGCCTTCGGCCAACCTCTGCTCTAACACTCCAAATTCTACCTGCCTCTGCCCCTGCTGGACTCTCTGCTGCTGCCTTCCCTGGCCCTGCTGTTGTGGCCTCTGCTGTACAACCTGATGCGGTCGTACCTGATGTTACGCTTGTCGGTACATCTGAGCTTGCGTCAGTAATGGGCGCTGGGCTAGTGGCCTCACTGCTAGTGCTGGCCCTTGATACGGTGCTACCTCTGGAGCTGGCAACGCCGAAAACTGTTGAGCTGGCCCTCCTGGCCTCTGTATCTGTGGACACGTAGCTATACGATGGTCTGAACCCCCACATCTCAAGCACTGCCCATTCGCTAACCGATACACTTCTCGAGTGTGCCCTCCCTTACCACAATAAGTGTAACCTACTGGTGCCTCCTGACGTTGTTGGTGCCTCGATTGCTGCTATCGAACTGGTGCCGTCATAACTGTCGGGATCGGAACTGCATCACGAATACGGACGCCAGGCGCTGGTGCTGACGTTCGAGGTACTGCTCCTTCTCCTCCCGTACTCTGAATATGAGACCTCTTCTGGCCTCCAGTCCTTGCTGATAACCTTTGAATTGTAAGCTCGTGCCTCCGAGCCGCCATCAATACTGCATCAAATGCCTGGTAGTCGTGTCCCTCGACCAGCTGCAAAATCTCTAAGTGAAGTCCCTGCTGGAACCTTATTGCTCTCTCTGGCTCTGTCGCCACCATCGTCTGAGCAAACCTACTTAACCTGCAGAACTCCGCTGCATAACCATCCACCGTCCTACCAGCCTGCTTGAGGCTGATAAATCTCTGCTGAAGCTCATACCGAGCTACCACATCAAAGTACTTGGCCTTGAATCTGGTACTGAAGCTATCCCAAGGAATAGGATGCTTCATTCCAACCTCTTTCGATGCCCACCAGTCGCGGGCGAGATCCTGAAGTAACAGTCTGACCTGGTCAACCTTCTCTTCTGCGGGAACCTTAGCTGCAATCAATATGGCCTCAGTATCCTGAAGTCATGCATCCGCCGTGATGGCATCCTCCGTGCCGTCAAAATATCTCGGGTTGAGTCGACAAAACCTCCCCGATGCCCCCGAATCATTTCTGACACTTCTCTCAAGAGCTAATTGTAACCCCTGATTCAGTAGCATATTCTGTTCCTGCTGCTGGGTCTGCTGTTGTTGATGGGCTGCCACCTGACGCTGCTGAGTGGCCAGGAATCCCCGGATGACCTCCTGGAGTGCTGCAGCATCAGGCACTGTCGTCGCTGCCGGCACCGCTGGGGGTGCAGGAGTTTCTAGAACCTGCGGTTCCACTGGCTCTGATATCACTTCCACTCAGATCTGGTCAGGAGAAGGTATTCTTTCCGGCTGCTGCCCCGTCGAGCCATGCTCTGCTGGACGTTCCTCCATGTTGGCCTCACCAACTACTGAGTACGAAGCACCCCTATAGGGAAAGATACATGATATCAAATGACAGGACGAGGAAGATTCGAGGATGCAATTCAAGTTATCAATCAAGGAGAAGGAAGAGAAATCGAGGCAAAAGATTCAAAGGGAACAAGTTTTGATTGAGACTCCTATAATAATAATACCCCACAAGTCTGAAAATCAGACCTGCATGGGCCACCAATAAAACCTTGTCACGCCCCAGTACTGGAATACTGAGACGGACTAGGCCAGCTACTCCATATGAGGTATATAAACGTCATACGGCGATCGTGGCTGTCAAGAGAAAAGGGGGTGCATGCTACAATCAAGTCTCCTATGGTCTCACAGAGCATCTATGTCTCAATCAATCAAAACAAGAAGCAGTAAATAATGATCATATAAGACAAAGCAGTAAGGCGTCCCCGACGTTTCATCAAAATAATTCATGAGCCTAGCTATACAAAATGATCAGCTAGTACCGAGAGTCAATAGTACATAACCGTAGTCAGTTGCAGTCTGATTTAATTACAATTATGTAAAGGAAACTAATGTCCAGAACAGGCGGCTAAACAGGTGCCGGTGGATAAATGCCAAGTACAAAATAGAAGATATCAGAGCGGAGAAGAAGAAACCCACTCATAGTCCCTGCGTTCATTCTCCTGGTGTGCACCATTATTCGGGTAGAAGGCTGGATCCTCTGGCGCTGCTATGAGATCTGGCCAAACAAAACCAGCGGGGTCAGCCCCGAATAGTAAGTACCACAAGGAAGCACAAAAGAGTGAGATAAAATCCAAGCACAAAATAATAATACTAGTAATAATAAAAGCTTCCGGTCGTAACCTCGGTCCACAGCCTGTCCTAGCACGATAGCCCAATCCAACAACCAAACAAGGACATGGGTTGGACCACGCACCATGACAGTCCATGTCCCTCGGCTACTAACGAAAGTTACAAGGCACAGTCAAGTCATTTTTCAAGCGGCCATTCATTCATGCGGCTTTCTATATTTGGCAGAGTTATCCCCGCGATACTGATTAAAAGGAATCCTCAGATCGTGTCAACCCAGCAGGGCTAGCCAAACCATAAGACATATAGCACATTGATTATGCACCGGTCCCCCGGAGGGCTACCGCGCTAAAACATATAACACATAGCTCGTAGGAGTCGGATATAGCCATCCGCTATAGGCGAATGAAACCATATCCGTGGCGGCCAACCCGACACGTCAGGACTGGGCCTGGGGTGGCTAGTATGGCACGATCTCGGGATTCTTTCCACCCAATGCATCTACCAAGTTAGTTGCCTAGTTATTCCCTAGGTTATCCTCGAAGTTCACATGCCGTGGTCACATGCTCACTCCCCTAGATGTCGTACATTATACGAGTACCCCAAGAAGGGATCCGTACTGGCTCATAGAGTCATACATATGTACCCCCTTCTTGGTGTAATACAACACACCACATACCACATCATTGCTACTGACCAATCGCTATGTAAATGCTGAACTCTTGGAGGTACTGACAGGTATCACATAGGAACACTTAGCACTTAGGATAGCACATCGGTACTCACATAGATTGTACCTTAGTACACACATAGGGTTATCCAGCATACGCATAGGAGTCAGATCAGGAATGAGGACCAAGACACAAAAGGAAATTGAACAATAAGGTACTATGCACTTAGGGTATGAAGTGCTCGCAAGTCATGAAGTGGCCCTAACGGCGCACGGACAATATGCAAGGTAAAAGGTGCACAAGGAGCAAGGTGCACAAGGTGCCAAAGTCACATATAAATTCTGGTTATAGTGAGACCTGAAGGTTCTTGAAGCTAAGACGAAGATCTACAACTTTTATGTTGGGAGTTTAGAGAAATTCTGGCCACAATTCAGCTAAAAGGGACATAAAACAGCCAAAAATAGCCAAAATAGGCACTATGCAGCACTCCCATATGCGGCTCGGACAATATGCGGCACTATGCAGCACTCCCATCTGCGGCTCGGCACTATGCGGCACTATGCAGCATTTCCATCTGCGGCTCGGCACTATACGACACTATGCGGCACTATACAGTACTTCCATCTGCGGCTCGGCACTATGCAGCACTTCCATCTGCGGCTCGACACTATGCGACACTATGCAGCACTTCCATCTGCGGCTCGGCACTATACGACACTATGCAGCACTTCCATCTGCGGCTCGGCACTATTCATGCGGCACTATGCGGCACTTCCGTCTGCGGCTCGGCACTATGCGGCACTATGTAGTACTTCCATCTGTGTCTCGGCACTATGCAGTACTTCCATCTGCGGCTCGGCACTATGCGGCAGTATGCAGCACTTCCATCTGCGGCTCGGCACTATTCATGCGGTACTATTCATCGTCCCTACCAAAACCAGGACAGATGACATAGAAAATGTCCAAATATTATTTTGGCCATAACTTTCCAAAACAAGTCGAAATCTAACTTTTCAAAGGTCAAAATTGGGTAGAATTGAATTCCCTGCAACATAGGACCATTAGTTTTTGAAAACAACCAAATTTGATAGATCAAAATCATAAAATCCATAGAATTCTAGTTTTAGAAACTTAGATCTACACAAAACTAGCCATTAAAATCAAAAACTCTAAGAACTAAACTTGTAGAGGATGATGAGAAGAACAATATAGACAAATCATATCAAAGAAAAATCAAGAAATGAAAAATGCAAGAATCTCTCCATTTGGTGCAAGATGTACTTGCCTAAATGTTGTTTGAGCAAAATAAATGAAAGAGTGAATGAGGAGAGTGTGTGGAAGAGAATATATATAGGGGTTGGGTTGACTCAAAGAAACCCTAAGCTTAAGCATGCTCTTAACCATGTGACTAATGACATGTTAAATGCTACATGATACAATTAATTAAATTAATTAAATAAAATCTTAACCACAACACGGTTCAGAAATCCTATCATCGAAACAGTGAACCATGCCTACAACCAGACATGGACAAGGGATGGCACACTAATCCGCGACGAGATACTGTTCCATGCCATGACCAGTTACAAATACAGGATACATGCAATAAAGATACAGGTGCCAAATACCATATACATGAAAAATCAAAAATTTACGTATTCTGGAAACGGGAAGTGACATTTATTTTCTAGAATTATTTTTGAGTAATTTGTTACCTTAGTTTTGCTGGAGTAAAAAAATATTATTAATTAAAAATAGTCAAGAATGTACTATTAATAATTATTTATCAAATTAATAATGAACGTGTATTTACTATTAATAAATAATTAGGGTAATTAAGGCAATACAATATTTAATTAACATTTGCAATAATCAATTGGTTCTTAATAATTACTTAGTTATATAATTTTCTTAAAATTTTAATATTTAAAATTTATGTTCATTTGTTAAATAATTTAAACTAGTTAATTAAGGATTTTGTTATTGCACTCCTAAAATTAATGAATTAATTAAGTTAAATCTAAGTTTTTTTTTTTGAATTGCAAGTTAAATCTAAGTTACTTGAAAGTGGAAGTCCTGACGAAAATGAAAAGTCAATATGTGGTTAGTTTTTAGACACGCGCGCGCGTTGATGTACTAGAAATAAGTTGAAGGTAATATACATAGATTGCACCTTTGCGATCTCCAATATGGGTTCTCTCATCCGTAGTAGATGCAGCATTTACAATGCGAAATTGCATTTTTACTACATATGGCCCAACAAGAACCCTAGTGACGATGGCCCATTGGCGGAAGGAAAGCCTGCCTCCTGCCCTCTCAATGTGTCTATATCATTAATTTGATACCAATAAATTCCCTAACCAAAATACTCTTTTTAGTCTCCCTAATGAGCATCAAATGATCTTCGGAAAATTGGAATTTGAGGCCTACTCTTTTAGCTCAAACATATTAAAGGATTACAACTATAACTTTATTATAAAATTGGTAATTTGCCTTTACTTTGTATGAAAAAAGACCACTTAATTAAATTTGCTGAACTATAGGTAAGTTTTAACTACCCTTTATAGTTTTTTCTCCGATTTATTATTATTTTTACCAAGTCGAGCCGAGTTACCACTGAGTCAGCCAACGAGGGGAAGTGTCAGGCCCCGAGCCCAGAATACGATAAGTCGGATACGTAACTAATATTCCAGGCTACGTGCCATACGAATATGCTGGTATCTGTATCCGCAATTTTTTCCTGTAAAATTCTGGGCTAGAGCACATGTAATGCAAGAGTAATTTTATTTCTAAAATATCCACATCTATTCACATATATATGTCTAAAATATTTACATCCATACAAGTATTTACCAAAAATAATTAATTTACATAAAATACATCTAACAAAATGAATATGATGCTCCTTTATCGATCTTCTTTCATTCATCGGTCTCGTCTATGCACGCTGTACAGAGGCATCATTTCTTCATCTAGTGAATAAATACTAGGTCATCAAAGACATGCAAGTCCGTTTCAAAAACAATAACAAAAATGAAATGAAATGAAGTATAATATGATATGATTGAGCCATTTTCGAATTATCATACAAGAAAGTTATGATGATTAAACCCTAAAGAAGTATTATAGAGTTAACTTGAAATATAACTATGATGTAGTCATATTTTAGTGATTTCTTGGTGTTCGATCTACCATCATGATCTAACAAATCATTACCACAATCACAAACAATTTGCCTAAATGATGTTTCAATTTGGAGAACAATTTTTTTGGATTCTCACACTTAACTAGTTTCTCGACAATAATCTCGTGACCAGGTAACTGAGCTAAACCCGACATCCTCTCTTCGCAAGGCCTTGCAGAAGAAGGTAACAAGTGTTGATCAGTTTTTGTTGTGATTATATTGCAAAGATTTCGTATGGTGAGATCCAAATTGTTCTCCTCCGCCCAATGCTTTAACACATACACTTACAACCATTCCTACTTCTATTATCTTGTATAAGATTCTATCTTGTAACCAGGCCCGGTCCTATACTTTATGGGGCCTAGAGCGAAATCTAGAAATGAGGCCCTTTTCACCTTATTTTTTTTTCCACAACTCTACAGTCTTTCACACTAAAATGCTTTCAATCTCTACATCCTTCATTAGTTTGGTTCGACTCATTTATTAATTGAGTACATCTATTATTGTGGACAAAATGCTAAAAAAAATTGGTACGCCAATTAAAATTAGTAATTATTAAATTATATACTAATTTAATCCAAACTAAAAATGAACAGATATAAAAGAAAGCAAGAAGTCTACAGTGTAGTTCTTTGTTGGTTTTGGTCACGAAAATTAAGTAATCAACTCACAACCTTTTCTTTGGCAAAGCTTGCAACAAAAGAAAAGGAGAAGATAGTCCCTTCTCCAAGGACAAGGACAGCAAGACTCAAAAATGATGACCCGTGATGTGACTACTGACTTGCTAATCCACTTGTTTGTGTCAATGCGTATATCATTAATCAAAGGTCCAAAGGGACCAAAGCTTGCAATCAAAATGTTTATAGGAAAAAAAATCAAGTAATCAAAATGTTTTTGGTCCTTCTCCAACTCCAAGAGTCAAGACCCACGTGACTATACTGTCCCTACTGTGTCTCTACACACAACACTAAGTATACATATATTTTCACATTGCTAGTGTAACATAATTCCTCTTTGAGCCTTTCATACCTGGTAGTGGTCCATCGCAGGAGTAGATGGCCGACGCCAGTCGGAACCTCGGTCCGAGAGAGAGAGCAAAGAGTGTGTGTGTGAGAGAGAGACTAAGGAAATATTTATGGCAATTTTCTCTGTGTTTTTCAAAAAAATCAGCTATTTGAGGCGGTTTCCATTTTTTTCGGCCGTTTCAAATTTTTAAGGCAATTTTATTTTTTTCCGGAGACGAAGAGACGTAATACTTATGTGACTTTTTTCCTATCCAGAAGTTTTTAGATCTGCTTTGATTTGCTATATTTTTTTTGGCCTTTCTTTCCAAAAAAAATTTATTTGATGGTGGTTTATTTATATTTATGTAAAAATCGGGGGCCTTAAAAAATTGGGGGCCCAGGACGGTCGCCCGCCTCGCCCCTGCCCTGGGCCGGTCCTGCTTGTAACTCGATTCGTATACCGATATATGTATTACGTAATACGAGAATACATCTCAGTATAATATTCCCATCCAGTGGAACAAAGAAAAACAACTGTTTTTATATTTTGGTTTCGCTTACGTGTTTGCCTCCTACGAGTCTAAGACTCAATACTATTTGACCCATAAGTATATTATTTTATGGTTGTGGAGGGTTTGGCTCTAATTATAACATAATTACCTAAATTTGGTTTTAATATGATTGATAAATATTAGATTTCAAAATTTAGTTTTCTCCCAAAAATTCTTAAATTTGTTTGCAAAGTCTCCTTTCTATTTCGAGATTTTTTTTTAACCATTCATATATATAAGACCCGGAGCAACCTTTGTAGCATACCTTAGATTTTTAACCCCTTTGGTGGAACAACTCTTTTTTTTTTTTTAGCAATTTGGTGGAACAACTCAAAATCGAAAAACACACACAGTTTATATTGACAATTATAATAATAACAATGAATAGGAGAGGACTTTCTTACCAAGCTTATATTTTACCTTAGCAAATTAGCTATCACTCCCTGATCCGCTATACCAAAAAGTGATCCGCTAAACCAAAAACAAGGAAACTAACCATTCTCCTTAGCAACACAATTATACAATGAAACAAAAACAAAATCCATAAAACAAAAGAGATTCATACCTATATTAAATAAAATATGTCAATTCCATATTCGTAAGGTATTGATCATTGTATACTTTAGAATGAAGTTTTTCTAAATTGGAAAATATTTTTGAATTCTAACTATATTTTCAAGGAAAATGAGGATTTTTGGTGTTTTTTTTCGAGGTCAAGAGTATTAAGATTAATAATTAGGAATTTCGTCTACCAAATGTCAATATCGAAACTTTGTACTAAAATATAAACTGAATTTGGTTCAATTTAGTTCTAAGCTACAAAAAATTCCAAATTTGACAAATACGCCCAACTTGTGAAAGTCACATATATGACCTAAGTTGTAGTTTAGCGGTTCTTAGTTATGTCCAACTTATACTTTGGCTAGTGTCACGCCACAGTTCCAACTCACGATCTAGCACGTGATTTGGCCGGTTGGTATGTACTCAAGGGCTAATCCATTCAATGAAAATCTCTCAAGCTTGCATTTACGTTATATATAATATATAATAGGACTCAAGTTCATCTACTTAATATGACAACTAAGTCACATGTAGGTCTTAATCTCATCCACAAGCACATAAAAAAATAACTTAACCAACATATAAGACAAGTACGAAAAGTCACCGTAGATCTACGGATAAACATGCTCGTCTATATCTGGAGAAAAGTTCATATCCCGAGACATAGCAAGATAAATAATATAAATGTCACTACATAATAGTAATTAAATATGCATGCAACTGAAAGGACAAAAAAATAAAGACAATTATATAGAAAATTCAAATGGTGACACGAGATTGAGAGTAGTGCTACTAGTCGTGGCTAAAAGAAAAAAAAAAATACGGATATTCACAGTCCTGTGCGTGCTAACAGTCATATAGAGAGTCACACGGTACGTGTTCCCAATCTATAGACTGTCTCTATCACAATACGGTGCATACTAATGATCGAGAGTGGTCAATAACCTACTACTAATAATAGTCATCTAAATCTAGGGACTAAGGGATCAAGTCGGAATATGTACAAGTAAATAAAAATATATAACTAACGAAACCATTGTTGCAAGAAATAAGCAGAAATATGCAGAAATAATTAAATTAAATAGCCAACATGTGATACATGGTACATAAACATGGAGCAATATATGGCAAGGTTATAAGCAGCATGCTTAACATGAAAAGAAACATGTACAGACGTAAATAATAGAATATCATACATGTAAATAAATTGTACATATGGCAATGTATACTTGTATATTACCAATCCAATTAATGTCCTATCTTTGTTGCAAACGCAGACACCAAGTCAAAGTCTATTCCAAGGAGCCTAGCCACAAGACATACATAACTATGTGTTAATATATTTAATTCTCTTATGTAAAAGATATAGCTTACCTTTTATATATATATATATATATATATATATATATATATATATATATATATATATATATATATATATAATATTTTGTTACGATGCCTTAATTAATATATCTACTTATCATCTAAGTAATACATTGATTTTATATTAGCCAGCTAATATGCTTTTAACGTAGTATATATAATACTAGGGCATAGGCGAGATGGACGACCGTCCTGGGTCTCCAATTTTAGAAGTCTCATAATTTTAAAATAAACTAGACATATCATAAAAATTAAAAAATAAAATAAAACAAAGGTCCAATCTGGAAATAACAAAATAGTCGGTGCTCCAATGTGGAAAAAATATGATAGTTTGGTTGATAATTTTGATAGCTTAATTGATCATTTTGCTTGTAAAAGTGCTTGCCTTTTTTTTTTTTTTTTTATCTATGTGAAGAAAGAGTTCAAATTCTAGATTTTCTCCTAGGTTTCATAAATCATAGTACCGGGCCTGTATAATACTTACATATAAGTAGAGAACATACATTACAAACTCACCTTAGATTCACGAGTAGAAGTATGGGGGTTATGCAAACTTACACTAATATTTGTTGAAAGAGAGACATGGGTCAACTCGCTTGGATGCTATTGTTTCTTCTAAACTCTAAGCTTTTCCTACGTGAGTGAATAGCTTCTACGAAACACACATCTTCAGTGGTTGATTCCAGGGAAACGAGGCTGCTGGCAGCGATGTGCTCGGCGAAGACGTCCAGCACGGTAGGGTCGTGTTGCTCGACAGTAGCGGAGTCTTCGGCCTTCGAAGCATCGTCCGGCATCTGGTATTGCGGGTACGGCGACGAGATGGCTTTGGTGCGGCAGCACATGGCTAGCTGCGGCTTCTCTCCAGCAACTACGACGAACGAGTAGATGGGGTGTTGGCACAGAGGCACGACAGCTTCAGTCTTCTTCCAACTTCACCAGGTTTGAAGAGGAGGTCGGAGGACTCGGTGAGAGATGATGAAGCAGCTGGGCAGGGGCGGAACTAAGGTGTGGGCTGGGGTGGGCTCCAGCCCACCCTAAAATTTAAAAAAAAAAATTAATGCATAAGAAGTCACAAATTTTATTCTTAGCCCACCCCTCCAGCCCACATACCAGCCCACCCGGGCCTCCAATTCTTAACCAAATGGACAGAGCGACACGGACCAATTCTTAATTCTCTCCGGTCCCTTCCCATCCTCTCTGTCTCTCCCGTCCCTTCCCATCTCTCCTGTCCTCTCCGCCGAATGCCCCTCGAGCCCCCCACCCCCACCCCCTCCACCTTGATCTCAGCTTCTCCTTTCCTCATCTTTCATCTTCAGTTTCAAATCTTGTTCAAGGCTGCAAGCAAGAGTTTATGATCGTCGATCGGTAGTTCCGCTCGTCATCGTTGTCGTTGCCGAGCTGCTCCGGATCCGGAGAAAGCAAACATAGACAAGGCATATTAATTTTTGCACATCAAATATTTGTTGTAATGTCTTACCGCCTGATTTTTTATTATTATTGAAATGTCTCTGTTATTTAATGCAAAGTTAATTTAGAGATGCAATTTTGTTTCTTAGCATGCTGACATGCACATGCTGTAAAGATGAAATTTTGGATCTTGGTGAAGAAAATAGTTTGATAAGGAAGAGGAAGAATGTGTTTGGTGATGGTGACAACGACGGTGATGAAGACGATAATGGTGGTATGTATCAGCATGCTGTAGAGATATGATAATGGTGGTATGTATCAGCATGCTGTAGCATGAAGTTCATTTCTTTACCATTTTTTGCCATTTTTTTGCAGACTTGTTCATTTATTGCCATTTTTTGCTTTGTAAGTAGTATGTACATGTAGTACAAATACAAATTGTTTTCGACTAGTCATTTGCTTTGATTCTTTTTTGAACCTATATTATTTTAATGTAGTTTGAAATGGAAAATCTGAAAGAAAAAGTAAGTAAAAAATATTTTGGACTAAGTTCATGAGTGTTTGATTAATTAATGTTGTCTTATAAAGCAAAATTTTCTAAACATACATGAGTGTTTTGATTAATTGATGTTGTCTTATACTCTTAATATTTTGGACTAAGTATAACATACTTTAGTTCAGCCCAGGGCGACTTGATTTCCTGGTTCGCCCTTGCAGCTGGGAGGTTGTTCGGGGCTTTTATTTTTATTTTTTGGGCTTGTGGAAATCGGAAAAAGGGAGGTCGGGATACTAGAAGGAGGATGGGAGGGGGTATTTGAAAGTAACAGCTGGTTACTATTCGATTTATGCTATGGCATTCCAAATATATATATATATATATATATATATATATATATATATATATATATATATATATATATTTTTTTTTTTTTTTTTTTTTTTTTTTCTTCAAAACCAAGCGGCCGTGTCAAAGACACCCAGCCACCGCTTGGCCCGGGGGCCGTGGGCAAACCACCAAGCCGTCCCCGTGGGGGCTCGAACTCCGTCCGATGCCCCAAGTGCGGTGCGCCTAGCCACTTGAGCTACAACCGCCCGGCTATATATATATATATATATATATATATATATATATAATATATATATATATATATAATAACATTAATTAAATAATGTTAATATGTTAATGTTTATTAATGTTAATATTAATATTAAATACTAAAATTAACATTAAAATTAACATTAAACTTAACATTAAAATTATATTAATTAACTTAACATTAACATATATAACATTAACATTAACATTAACATTAAAATTAATATAAAAAATAAATAATTAATATTAACATTAACATTAATATTAACATTAACATTAATATTAATATTAACATTAATATTACGAATTAGAGTGAGGGAGGTTTTAGGGGATTTTCTAAGGAAGACTTTTGATCCGTTCCTATATATATATATATATATATATATATATATATATATATATATATATATATATATATATGGTCCTTCTACAATACATCCATGAAAAATTTTGTATCGATACATCCAAAATCTGAACCATTGGATGTTGATCCAATAGTTCGGATAATCATACATAAGTGATTGTCCTTATCAACTTACGCACCCTTGTCATTCTCTCCTTTATATTATGTGTTAACAAAGAAGTCACATATTCTATTCAACTACACAATATCTATCTTTCTCACTTTTATATCAGATAACTTGTTTTAGTAAGCAATAAAATAACTACTAAATAATTTCTTAACTAAAGAATAGATCAAATAATTTAATACCATTTTATTTGTTTTATTAGATACTGACTAAATATTATATTAACCATCAAAAATAATAATTAATAAATATAGACTAATTCTAGAAATCAACCATGTGCAGACACATACACAAATAATTGCAACCCCATAATATTATAAAAATTAAAATTAAATTAAAACCACCAAAATTAGTACAGCCAGAACTAAGTCCAGCCAGAACTGAATCCAAGACCACATTCTCAAATATCAAACCAATGTGTTGATCGGTCATCCATCATATATACCCAAAACTTTCACTTCCAATATTGAGATCAAGGTTGCTAATAAAGTCATAGCAATTAAACTCGATCGAATATATATTTTCTCGCATAAACGGT
The DNA here is from genome assembly GCA_029216955.1 of Iris pallida. NCBI lineage: Eukaryota > Viridiplantae > Streptophyta > Magnoliopsida > Asparagales > Iridaceae > Iris > Iris pallida. The sequence continues at coordinate 3,213,548 of JANAVB010001400.1, forward strand.
TGCTAATAAGGTCAAGTTTGGTTCGCGAAATCAGAATCTTGAAAAACAAAAGTTATTTATCTTTCGTGCTTGGATGCCAAAGAAAATAAGCATGAAAGAAAAATTAACTCCTAAGGGCTGCTTCGCAATGGTGTTTATCGGTTTTGAGAGATTTGTGAGCCAATCGTTTATGAAATGTTTTAAAAAATCTTTCTTGATAATTTTTGAGTCACTGGTTTTGATCTGCTAAAAATATTCTCCAAAATCAGTACAATATAGTTTTAGGTATCTTTATAGACACTCCAAATCGGAGTGTTGTGAGGCTTTGTATCTTTTTCTTCTATTTATATTAATATCAAAAACATAACCACAACTACTAATACCATATCATTTTTTTTTTTTTTCATGCATCCTTGTTTCTCATGAGGTCTCACCTAACGTCTACTTCCTCTAAAATATAAATTTTTTAAATTATGTGATTCATTTAATGTGGTAGTAAATGATTGTCATAAAATTTTAATATCCATATGTGGTATTGAAAACCGTTCCCTCAACATTTATGATATACTACTTGTCAAACCATTTTATACTTACAAGTTATTTGAGTGTATAAGCTATTGTTTGGGTTTTTGGACAGACTTTTGTAAATATACGTACATATAAGTAATTTAATTATTTTAAAATTTTCAAAACCCCTCGTTAATGAATTACCACGTACACTGGATTGATTTTAAAACCGCTACTCAAAATCGTCCAAAATCAGAACCCTCATAACTGCTCGTAATGGTACTTTAAAGTACCTCATAGCCGTTCCTAACAATTGCCAAACAGACCCTAACTCATTTGGTTCGCGGAATCATCGGGTTGGGAAAGGAAAGTGATTACTTTCCTATGTTTGGCTGCCAAAGGAATGAGGGAGGAAAGGAAAGTGATTTCCCAATGTAAGAAAAATTAGGAAAAAAAGTGATTTCATCCATCCAAGCAAGGAATCACTTTTCCACATTGAAGTATTCACTTTCCTTTCCAAATTCTTGGCATATCCAAACATCGAAAAGGAAAATCAATAAAAATTGTAGTTTTCCAATGGAAAGAAAATATCAAGAAATTGATTTTCTTTCCCTTCCATTCTGCGAACCAAACGAGGCATGAAGGAAAGAAAATAAAAAAGAAAATGGTTCTCCCCACCCACCCCATGCATTCATTTTTCCTATCATTTTTCTACATTTATTACAAAAACTTAATACTAAATTATCCCTTCTCAACTGACTATATTCATGCCGTCCTAAACAACGGGAAAAAAATCATAGAAATTGTAATTTTTTTATGTCCCATGAAAAGGGCAAATAATTTTTTTTTTTTTTTTTGTGAACCAAACGATGCCGAAGAGGCAAACATTATTTTTCATATTTGCGACATTCTGTTCCTTCCTTCTCATTATTGTTACTTGTTTTTTATTTTTGGTTTTGGCACATATTTGCAACCCTCTGTCCCTTCTTTCATTGATCATTCCACATTGTTTTCCTACAAGCAATATTGAAAACCACCTTTACTCATTAGAATGGAGTAACCTTACTTTTATTACCAAAAGGTTTATTATTATTATGGGATAATTTTTGCATGTGAGGGCTGGTCATTCTAATTGACTATTTTGCTTATTATGGTAGAAATTCCAACGCCCCAAGGCCCATGTATCAGCCCGAAGTCCAACGCCCCAAGGCCCATGTATCAACCCGAAGTCCAACGCCCCATATTTAGGCCTAGGTTTTGTGATACTGGGGCCAAGCCCCTTTTTTTGGGCATGAAATTCTAATTTTCGTCTTTCCACATGGTAATGCGAAAGAATTTATACCAAAATATTTCTGTATCATCATTTTTTGCGAACCATCCAGTGTTCAAGTTCTGACGTAAAATAGAACGGACAGATCCGCGTCCGGCTCGGTTAAGTTCGGACAAGAATTGTTGTGTTCAGATCCGTCCGATAATTTTAGACCATTTTTGCATCTAGGCCGATAATTTTGGGACAAAGCCAACGGAGGCGATCTCGCCGTCGTGGAGCTTGGCGTCGACGATTGGATCCGAAAACGACGTGCAACGGAGGATTGGAAGGAGGCGCGGATGGAAAAGAGAGAGTCGAATATGGATGCTACATGCGACAGAGGGCAGAGAGAAGCCGCAGATGGAGCTTCCGTCACAGAAGAGAGGGAGGAGGAGAAAGATACGGTGGTATTTTTTTTTTCTTCTTTCTCCGTATGTTCTTTTTTTCTCATTTAATTTAGGCTAATTCTAAGGGCACTCCAAAACTTACTTGGGACTAGCCCAAATTTTTAAAAAGAAAATTTTAAAAAATGTGGAAGAATGATAATGTATTGAAGGGACTAGTCAAAGTCGGGAGAAGGGACTGAGGAGCCAAAGGTGTTTGGCTGTCAGGATTGAAATTTGCATGAGAAGAATGATAATGTATTGAACTACTAATTAACTTAAAGTCCAAACAATTTCGGACCAATTTACAAATTTTGGACCGAACAAAGATATGAACAAATCTGAATTGAATTCTAAACGGATCTTGAAAAAAGTTCAGCTCTTTTCATTAGTTAGATTAGTCGGTCCACGGTCGAATCATTTATCAAGTCGAACTCGTACGGACAACGAACTGTTATGTCCATTTTATAGTCCTACAACTTTGGGGTTCTTCTATAGGTGTATGGGCTTACATGTAGCAACTTAGGTTCAAATCTCTTTGGCTCGCATTTTAAGCCAACATAATTGTAGCAAAATTATATCGTCAATTTAGTGAATGGACATTCGGCATATAGAGATGTAGGGATGTGTTGGAATATTATAAACTCGATATGTATATACAAGGACGGAGTCAGGATTTTGGTTTTTTTCGGACTGAACTTAAGACGTCAAAAAAATTTAACACAGTTAAAAGATGATAATTCAGATAGTGGGACAGACAGAAAAGTATTATAAATGCAAATAAAAGAAAGAGCAATTAACCTCTGGTCAGGAAATCATCTCCAAACAGAAGAGAATGTTAAGTGTCAATTTTACTAAGATAATGTATCAAAGCATGTAAACATAGCATTATGGACCTGAAGAATTGCCTTCTAGATATCAAACATGCAAAGTTGCTTTAGTATATCAAAGCTTACAATAGTGTATCGATCTGTTATATTGCTTTGCATTTAAAATTTTTTGCGAATTGGTTTACAATTTTTTACCACATATTACTCATCTCTAATGGGCATCCGCATTTTGCCGAACACAATAAAAATGCTCTAAAATACACTAAAATGTTCAAAAATCAATGACGTGTCTGTGTCGTGGTGCCTACATCCAGGGCCGGCCCAGACGGTTGGGTTGCCCTAGTCGGAGCTAGATTTGGTTGCCCCTTGTCATACTCATAAAGAAGATATCAAAAAATTGACATGTTCTAATGACATCATGGATATCAGATTCCGAGTTCCTCCCCTTGAGCTACTCGAGTCATTTCTAATAGAAACTCAAAATATGGGTCTCGTGTGCTAGTTCAACTAACAAAGAGGAGTTGGGGTGGACCGCATAGGCTTTATTAGCGAAGAGGTGGGGATTTAGGGGTGAGGTAGAGAAGGGGGGTTGCCCTCACCAGGGGGGTTGCCCAAGTCCGTTGGCTTGTCCGGCTTACCCCAGGGCCGGCCCTGCCTACATCATGTTGTACTCGTATAATATATCATAACTTATAGCTTTATAATTCTAAGTGAAAGTCACAAAGAGTATGCATTAAGGAGTAATATGTGCACTTAAAATCAAAATTATGACAGCTTAGTGGGAGTTCTGGCCCTAGGCGTCTCTGGAATCTCCTGTGGCGGTAGATCCCTGTCGGATTTGTCGGATCCCGACAGCCTAGGGGGCTTGATGGGGGTTCTGGACCTAGTGGTCTTAATGTTGCTATACTTGGGGAGGGCTTGGATTAGAGAGTGAGAACGAACTGTCTAATTGGGTGAGAGAGAAGGAACTGGGTTGGTCACTGCTTAGATTATGGGATGCAATCGTCTTGGGTGTGGGTTGAATTGCTAACAAACTATTAAAAAAAACAATCAAACTGGAGTGGCTGGAGCCCACCTGAGCCAACCAATGGCTCCACCACTGCGTATACGTCATTTAAATGCACATGCATCAAAGTAAAAAAAAAAAATTTAAACATTATTGCATGCATGTATTTAAGATTTAACATGGATGCCTGAGTTAAAATTTTGAACTTATTTATAAACTTTTCTGGGCTCTTTAGTTTTTATTATTATGATGGTGAACGGGTCGCCAACTATAAGTACTTCAAACTTTTTTTTGGGGCTAAAATATAACTTGATAGCCTCAATTATTTTAAATGTTTAACTTGATATCCTGAACTTTGATAGGTATCAACTTAATACTCTTCTCCAATTTTTTGTCAACTGGTGTTAACCTAAGATGAAAAATGTCAAAAATACCATCCTTCATTCTCTCCCCCTCCTCTTCTGCGGCAGAGTCCCCTCCATCTCCGGCAACGCGACCCTCTCCCGGCGACGCTGCAGCGGCACGACGGTAGCAAGGCACAACAGCAGCAACGGCAGTAGCGACGGCAGTGAGGCAGCAATGTGCGGCGGTCACACGAGACGGTGCAGTGGCAGCAGCACGCGCGACGACGACGCGACGACGGCGCAACAACAGCGCGCGGGCGCAGCAGTGGCAGCGGGGTTCGAGATGCGGGGGAGGAGGGGGGGGAGGGGTGGGGTGGGTGCACGGCTGTAGGGGGACGACGGTGGAGGGGGGCAGGGCGGTGGAGGGGGCGAGGCGGCGCGGGGTAGGGGGGGGGGGGGTTGGGGAAAAGGGTGAGGGGCATCATGAGTAACAACTGCCGCAGGGAGCAACAACAGCGGTCGCAGTGGGGCGCAGATGGACGCGCCGGGGGCGACGAGGTGCGGTTGTAGCGTAGGGGGCAGGGGTTCGCTGTAGGGGGGTGCGGAGGGTGCGCGGCGGGGTGCAGGGAGGGGGCAGCAAAGGTGGGGGTTGGGGAAGATGAGGGTAGTTTAGGTATTATATTTTTTTTAACGAAAAACTTAAGATTGGACAGACGAAGGGTACCAAATTGAACATATTAGTTGAGAGAAGGTATTAAGCTAGTACCTATCAAAGTTGAGAATATCATGTTGAAAAATTTAAATAGTTGAGGGTATCAAGTTGTAATTTAGCCTTTTTTGAAATAGTAAGTACTTCAATCTTGTTGTAGTTAAAAATGGTAAAATATTTTGTTTTATTCTTCCAACCCTCGCCACAACTTCTTTAAGATCCACAATATCATCGGACACATATAATTTGTAGCATATTATTTTTGACCAATCCTCATCCAATACTGACAACTATTGAAACAGTCCGGTGTTGACTTGTGCCGATATTGAAATCGTCTTTCTACAAACAAAAAAAAATGAGAAAAAGTGAGAAATATGGAGAAAATAATGTTGACACAATCACTTGGCATGTCAAAGATGTACATATTCAAGTATCAATAAGATTTTTGTACACCACATTATGCATTCCACTTATGGAAGCTGTATATTCATTTGAGTCAGTCCATCCATTAATCTTAATATTTATGACATTGAAAGCTAACATGTAATAACGAATAATAGATAGAATTATATCTATATATTTGAAATGTTTTCTACTTAATTTTGACTCGGTAAAATAAAGAACCCCCAAGGTCGTCGTCTGGTAGGAACGACCATGTTCCATGACAAACTAGACGATGGTCAATGTCCATGACCCAAAGACTAAAAAACACCAACATAGATGTATATAACCATGATGTACTATGGTCAATTTTAACTCTCAAAAAAATTGTGATATAGTAGTTATCAATTTATTAGACTTACACACTATAGTTCTTTGGTTCATTTCCTGATGGCAACAACTTTTTTGTTATATTCTTTTGTTTTCGTTACTTCTTTTCTTCACATTATATATTGGTCCATTTCAAAAGTTTGCATCATGCGCCCATGAACTCAGGGCCGACCATGTAGTTGGTACTCAAAATGAGAACTTTCAATATCACTAGTTGGAATGTCAGCAAAGAAGGATCTGTATTGACAGTAAGATTTCCAATTCGACTATAGAAACTCAAATAGGAACTCAAAATGAGAACTTCCAATATACAATATAGAAGCTTGATAGTAGCTTGCAAGTTCCTCGTGTAGTCTTGCTAATTAGGAGGCCATTTTAGATGTGATTTAGTTGTAGTAATTGAAGAAAGACATCTTATGAATCTGATTTGGCATTAAATAAAATAAAAACTAGGTCAATATACATAACAATATTTAAAAAAATAAAATAAAATAAAAATCAAAGAGGACCGCAATTTAAATCGTGCCCACGTGTCCCCTCCTATTGGTTGAAAGCCAACCTCCACACAAACCCAGCTCTCCATTTAACGTGGGATCTAAAGTCCGACTAATAAAAGAGGTACACGTGGTACCATGATTTAAACCACGGTTCCCTCCTCAATCTGTGTTGCAATTCATAATAAAACGATTTAACGTGTATGAATCTGATGCTTTACTTGGTCGAAACATGGAATGACTGGTTAGACTCCAAGAGGTATATATATATATATATATATATATATATATATATATATATATATATATATATATATATATATATATATATATATATATATATATATAAACGTTCTAAAACTAATTGGTTGGTTTTGTATTATAAAATCACTCTATGTTTCATGAGTTTGATTGAAATTTAGTGGTTGAGTTTAAAATATGTAGACCCTACCATATTTTTAAGCCATATAATCTCAATCATTCAATTGCAATCCAACATGTATAATACAGGTTGGTTTCGTAATACGAAACCAGTCGGCTTGTTCTAGAACACTTATATATATATATATATATATATATATATATATATATATATATATATATATATATATATATATATATAATTCCAATCCAACATGAATAATATAGGTTGATTTCGTAATACGAAACCAGTCGGCTGGTTCTAGATTGAGTATTCCTACATATAGTAGAATACCTCAATTAGTTGTGGGTTTGAGGCTACATATACTAGGTGTTTTCTCACCATAAAACATATCTCAAAAAAAGATGAGCAATAGTGATTTACAAATTTTGAGAGAGAGAAAGGATTGAAAACTATTGTGAAGAAGATATCGTTTCGAATAGTTTTTTGACATCTCTTGTTTTTCAGAGTCTACAACCAAATTTTCTTCTTCCAAGTGAGTTGTAGTGATATGTTTGGATCGGGAGGAGCTTGTAGAGGGTGTATTCTCTTTATTCTATTATTGGAGGTTCTTCAGGGTTGGACTCCGATTATCTCGTGGTTTTTTCTATTTGGATTTTTCACGTAAAAAATATCTGTGTCTGCAATTTGTGTTTGGCATTTTTGGTTTGTGTGCTTTTGTTCGGTTCTTTTGCAGGACTCTCGTTTGGGGGAACAATTTTTGCGCTTCGTTCCCAACAGAGTGGCATCAGAGATTTGGGTTCAGAGAAGTGTCAGGAGTTGACAGTCAAACCAGGAAGCAGAGACGGATGTGAAGTCGTTGCGCTTGGTAAACCTGAACGATACCAACTATCACTACTGGAGGAGGAAGATGAAAGATTTGCTATTGTCAAGAAGTTGCATCTGCTAGTATTTGCTTCCGAGAGGCCCAGTGGTAATTTCGAAAAGGACTGAAATTTCGAGCATATACAGGTATGTGGATGCAAAAGGCTGTTCGTTGACGAAAACATGTATAATCACGTTGCCAGTATTGCACACGTGAGGACACTGTAGGATAAGCTGAAATCTCTGTATGCAAAGAAGACCTGAGTAAATAAATTATTTCTGATCCGGATGATGATATGGGTTTGCGGTACAAAGATGGTGCGTCCATTACTGATCACTTGAGTAAGTTCCAGGGCGTGGTTGACCTGCTATCTTCGAACGGAGTCAAGTTAGATGACGAGATTCAGGGACCTTGGTTGCTATATACATTGCCAGACTCGTGGGAGACCGTACAAGTATCTATGATCGCTTCTGCTCCGGAAGGCGTGGTCAGTCTGAAGTTTGCCAAGAGCGAGGTACTGAATGAGGAGATGCGGAGACATTCTCATGAGGCATCCACATTCCACTCAGAGACGCTAGTTTCAGAGAGCCGTAAAAGGTTCAAAAGCAGGGATCCATGTGGTGGCAGAGACAAGAGCAGAGGCAAGTCCAAGGGTCGGTACGAGTACGCAGAGGCAAGTCTCAATTAGTTGTGGGTTTGAGGCTATATATACTAGGTTATAAATGTTTATTTTTCCACTCGTTTGCTCGTGTAGTGATCTAAAAGCTTAATCTCATTTACAATAAGTGCCCTAACCACCATTGGTCAGATGAAATGCACTTCTAGACGTTGACATAGGTCCATGTTGTGGAGTTGCAACTCGTAGGAGATGCCGGACATGCCCTTTATCTTGAGATTGTCTTTACCGCTCTAAATATTTCATTTGCACGTTTCTTGTCGAATTTCATTTCTGAAGTGCAATCTAAAATTTCCAATCTCTAAAGGCTAGTGCATAATATTTCCTGGAGTTAATTTCTCACTACTTTTGCTTTTCTTACTAATTTATTTTATTGTTTTTGTTTTCTTTCGTACAGATATACCATCTGCCTTTGATAATGTATCATAAACAGACCCATCTGGTTAACTTGACATTCTTTCCATATATGTCCCTTTCAATTGAGATCACCATACAGGAAGGGTTTATGATATCATATGGACTTGTTTGACACTTATTATTATACAAATACAGATTTGAGATTCTCAGTATTTGATATTAATTAGTAATATTTATAAATATCAATGCGCTCACTGCAAAATATACTTAATAAAGGATACTACTTGTGAAGATTACTTTGTGTTAGGACTCATGTCATGAAAGTAACTAGTATCCAGTATCAATCATTGTATCTGTAAACTAACACAAACATTGCATGAAATTATCTTTAAATTTTATCCTTTTACTTTTTAACATTCGAAGATTACTATACAAATGTGTAACTCTCTAAGTCAATAAAAACTTCTGAATCGCAAAATGTGGCTCAAAAGATGGCCAGAACTTGAACTAAGTTTTTGAACCTTGGTTAGAATGTACTACGTAAACTTCCTAGAGCATTAGATTAATAATGATTTATCAAATAATGTGACATATACTATCCCCTTCTAAAAAAATTGAGCATTATAATTCACTGAAATGGCATGCACTTCAGAATTTGAATTCAACTGAAATGGCATGTACTTCAGATTTTTTCCTCTTTGAGCTTTTCCTTTCTGTGATGCCTATTGCTTTTCTCCAAGGCTAATAAAGATATCATTGTCATTTACACATAATTCTAAATATTTCTAGTGTTGTTTTTTAGCATTTTTGAAATTGAATGAAATAATAGTCACCCTTGTGAATTGGTTTACATGGGATAGGTAAGTTTTCTCCCTTTACATGCTTTTACAACCTTGCTATACTTTTACACCCTTCAGATTGTCTTTTTCATTCAATTTTTTTTTTTGCCGAATTGACCGAAAAAGAGCACAAATGTCGGTATCGTCAATATCGAATATCAGTCGGTATCGGATCGGGACATGCCAAACTGTATCGTTATCGGCCATGTCAGATCGGTATTGGCTGATACTGCAAACTATGCATGTGACAACAAAATTTCGCTTGAATATCAGTTAGAAAAAGATCTTGCCTTGTCGCCATGACATGCTTCCATTAACAACAACAACATAGTTAGACTCATAGCTATGCTTATATGACTTATCTGATGACAATCAAAGGCATGTCCGAGTAGGAAAAATGGATTTAACTATTGATAGATGAATCCATTAAATTGGAACCATTAAATTGATAATTTTCTGAAGAAGTTTTGGATCTTGAGCTTAACAGTTCTCTGTCAACCTCTTTTGTCATTATCTTATCCAGATATGTCAGACAAAGGATGAACCTTCGATTGTTGGAGCACTTTGTGTATTAAAGCATTTCTTGTCTAGGTTTCTTCGAATCAGCAGTCTGATATTTTGACTAGACGACATCCAACTTTCTGGTGTAAACTTATTCCTACTGTTTTGTCTCTAAAGGTTGTTATGGTAAAAGGACTTACTGAAGTTGTGAAATCGCCGTTAGAAGAGCAGAGTTTGGGTGTTCGTATGGCACTCGCTGAGGTACTTGGTTGAACTTCCTCGGACAAACACCATCCGTTTTCTACATTGAGCTATTTCTCCCATCAGGTGATGCTAGGGCATGTTTGTCATGAAGAGTTGAGATCAGCCTGTGAAAAAGGTCTTCTTTTGTTGGCTATTACCATCCCTGAAATGGAGGTAAGATAATAAATAGTGGCCCACTAGCATGAATAAATTAGACATTTTACCAATATTACTAATTCTCATCCAATTACAGGTTGATGCATGTATTCTCCTTTGGCATAGTCATATGGGAAATTCTCACTGGTGAGGAGCCTTATGGCAATATGCACCACGGTGGAATCACAGGTATGGGTACAAAAACTCATCTACGTAAAATTTCTTTTTGATATCGTTTGATAATGCCTTTTTATTCTATAAGTTATCTATTTGACCTGGCTACATCTAGTTAAGAGCTATGGCTTTACTCACACTCGTTAATTCTTTTGGTAATAAATCATAAAACTAGGTCTCATAGTTAGTGTAGAATTATATGCAAACTTTGAGCCATGGATCTACTAATGATATCATCTACTGTTTAATTTTGTTTGTGAAGATCTGGGTTGAAAATTTGTATCTTTTAGCTTCTATTCCATGGTAGCAAATCTAGTTAAGAGCTATGGCATTTCTTTGTTGTTCTTATTACGATGTGGTTCTTGCATCTTGTCAACCTAAGAGTGTCCATCCAGCTGAGTTTTGAAGCATGGATTCCTCATATCCATTTTTTTGTTTCACAAAAATGATTTTTTTTAATATAAATGTATCTAGAAATCGGCACAAGATTATTGTCTATTAGGAGACTAAACCATAAAGGAGATAGAAGTTCGAAACTCTGGCTTAAGTGTGTGAAACTTTGTCCTTCGACCATAAGATCAGTGCTCTCTAGTTCTGCTTTGGACTATTAAACGATGTAACCAATAGTCGAGAAACAAATATCGATGTCGCCTATGTACCCCCATGACAATGTATCCAATAGAGTAAGCTTTGATTTTTTTTCCCTATTCTTTTATAGCTATATTATTTATAGCCTGGTCCGTCGTTGGAGTGAAAGTTTGATGTAAATAATTTTTTCAAGTTTTGGTTTTTAGAATAAAAGTATACTTTATCTTTCAAGCATCTGTCCATAATTACAAGTCCATTGCTTCATCAGTTTTATTTGCTTTTTATTCATTAGCTTCAGTTGTTGTATTAAGTTGCATAAAGCCAAAGAGTTGGATTGCATATTTCATTTCCACAGAATATACCATTACAATGTATGTACACCAATTAAATCCTTTGGGCTATTCGAACGACACTTACATGCAGCATATAACAAATTGGCGCTATTCCATAAATATGATAGTATTTAGTGCATCAAATATTTTTTGCAGTTCTTGTTAAGTGATTCAAATTGTCTCAAGTTCTTGTGTGTGCAGTAATAAAGTTAAACTGTATTGATAATTCTGTAATAGTGAGTTGAATATCTATATGATTAAAACATGTAGGAAAGTATATTGATAATTTGTGTTATTTTTCTCTCAAGAAATTGTTGAAAAATGAAGGTGCATGCATGCTGTGAATAAGGGAATGCTGTGGATATGGAGGGATGTGCTCCGGTCTGGTCTGCTACTTTTTTGGTTTCATTTTGTAGTGTTGGATTATGTTGTTGGAGTGGGTGGGGTTCCCAACCTATGTGGAGAAGACCCCGGAGTGCGACGAGCGCCGTTCGTGTGTCGAAGAAGCTCGGGGAGGAAGCGGGGCTGCTGATAGAGCTACAGGGAGCTGCTGGAAGCAGGGGGGCCGAGTTCGGGCCGAACTCTGCCCCAGGCAGAGTTCTGGCCGAACTCTGCCTCCCCATTCCAGAATGTGGTCGGCCAGTGCTGGTTGCCCGACACAGAGTTCTGGCAGAACTCTGTGTCGTCGGGGGCTGAAGCGGATTTTAGGGTGACTTTTCACCACTGGATCTAATCCAACGGTTCAGGTTGGTTGCGGGATTGGGGAGTTAAGTTGGGATTTCCAAACCCTAATTCATAACGCAACGTAACACAACTTGGAGAGTGAAGGAGGCAAGAGTGCCATTGCAACTTCGGAGAAGAAGACGGAGGATTGAAGGTCGCTATTCGAAGGAGATCGTGTTCGGGTAATCTCTACTCGTCGTTCTCGCTCTTCGTGGCCTTGTAATCATTGTTCTTATTTCTGAGTGTTGTGGGGATCCGATTTGGATCGGGAGGAGTTTGTAGAGGGTGTAATTCTTCTATTCCATTAGTGGAGGCTTCTCAGGGTTGGACTCCGATCGTCCCGTGGTTTTTTCCCACAAGGGTTTTCCATGTCAAAAATTTTCTGTGTCTGCGTGGATTGTTTTGTGTGTTTGTTTTTGGGTTCGTGCGTTGTATTGCTCGGTCCTCTCGCAGGTACTCTCCGGTTTGGGGAAAGGTTTCCGCGTTTCTTTCCCAACAGAGTGGTATCAGAGCCAGGTTCTGGAATTCAGAAGGATGTCAGGAGTTGACAGAAACTAGAGAGGAGAGATGGACGCGAAGCCGGTGCGCATGGTGAACCTGAACGGCACCAACTATCACTATTGGCGGAGCAAGATGAAAGATTTGTTGTTTGTCAAGAAGCTGCATCTACCCGTGTTTGCATCCGAGAAGCCCAGTGATAAATTCGAGGAGGACTGGACATTCGAGCATATACAGGTGTGTGGGTACATACGGCAGTTTGTTGATGAGAACGTGTACAACCACGTTGCCAATATTGAGCACGCGAAGACGTTGTGGGATAAGCTGGAATCCTTGTATGCGAAGAAGACCGGGGGTAAACAAGTTGTTCCTGATCTGAACGATGATGGGTCTGCGATACAAGGATGGGGCGTCTATTTCGGACCACTTGAGTGAGTTCCAGGGCGTGGTTGACCAGCTATCTTCTATGGAAGTCAAGTTCGACAACGAAGTTCAGGGACTATGGCTGCTGTGTACATTGCCAGACTCGTAGGAGACCGTACGAGTATCTATGATCGCTTCTGCTCCAGAGGACGTGGTCAGTCTGGAGTTTGCCAAGAGCGGGGTGCTGAATGAAGAGATGCGGAGACGTTCTTAGGGCACTTCATCCACATCCTACCACTCAGAGGCATTGGTTTCAGAGAGCCGCGGAAGGGGCAAAAGCAGGGGTCCAGGTGGTGGCAGAGACAAGAGCAGGGGAAAGTCCAAAGGTCGGTACGAGGACTCAGAGTGTTACCATTGTGGTAAGAAGGGCCATATCAAGCGGAACTGTTTCGCTTAGAAGAGAGAGAAGAAGGGCGACAAGGGGAAGCAAGAAGAGAACACTACAGCGGCGGCCTCGATGCATGGAGACGATGTGATCGTCGTAGGTGATGAGGTCATTACTAACCTCGCCTGCGATGATAATTCTTGGCTGGTGGACTCAGGGGCTTCAGCACATGTATCTCACAACAGGGCACTGTTTGCCACTTACACTACAGGCGACTGTGGAGTGTTGAAGATGGGCAACGGAGATGTGTCGAAGGCGGTTGCCGTTGGAGATGTGCATTTGAGAACGAAGATGGGTGCGGTTCTTGTTCTCAAGGATGTTTGTCATGTCCCTGATATCCGTTTCAACCTGGTGTCAGTTGGAAGGTTGGATGACGAGGGATTCTTCGGTCTCTTCGGGAATAGTCAGTGGAAGCTTTCCAGGGGTTCGATGGTGATTGCCAAAGGAAGCAAGAAGTCCGGTCTCTACTACACTACAAAAAAAGTAACCTTTGGGGACAACAAAAAACTGTCTTAAAAACTGCAATTACCGTCCCAATAGATATTTGGGACGGCCTTTGGGACGGGAATGGACGGTCCTATTAGGGTGGCGTGGCAAAAACTTTAGGGACGGATATTGCCGTCCTAATTACTGTTAAATGACGGTTAGGCAAAACGTCTCAAAAGTTTTCAAATTTATGCTTTTGTGTGACGGTTTATTAATTTGTCCCAAAAAATTAGTTTTTGTAACAGATATATTTCGTCCTAATAAATAAGGGACAAAATTTTAAAAAGTCCCCAAAAAAAGTAATTTACTTTTTGTTACAGTACTATAATCGTCCGAAAAACTTAATTGTTTAAATTATTATGGAATTACTAATTTCCTATTTATATATAAAAAATATATAATTGAATTTTATATACAACAAAAATTCATACAGAACTACTTTATTTAATCACAAATGCATATGGTAGCCGCAACATTAACAAAGCGTAGCCGCAACATTAACAAAGCAATTTCTATAAAACATATTTAAAGGTAATATCCCATTGTTCACAAAATGAAATCCAAGTCTTACATCACTTCGAGTGTTCTCCCATCAAGTTTTACATCATTAAGCATTCACTTAATTTACAAAATAAAATCTACAACTTTTACACAAGTCCAAAACATATTTGATTTTCCAAAGTGGCATCTTCCATCATTTGGAAAATAGGTACAAAAAGCATTGGAAGGACCTGCAAATAGAAGTAAACAAATCAGCCTCATAAAAAATAACCTGCAGATAATGAATTCTACACTTGATCTGGCACAATACAATAATCACCCATAGTTACAGGCATCATAGCATGCTTTAGGTACTGCTATACAGTCTATACAAATAACCTCTATGAAAAATAACAATGGACAATATAACATCCCAATGTAGATTTTTTTTTAAAAAAAATATGGTAAAGCTTTCAGAATTCAATAAAAAGAAATAACAATGTCATTTAATCCTAGACTACTGATAGCATGGTCTTAAATAACAATGTCATGACAAATGTATATGGATTGAACACATCAAATTATGTTACATAATGGGTGGTTAGTCTATAGAAAATGGCTTGTGCACTCCTGTTGTAGCTTGTTTGTATGGGAAAAAAGTTATTTGGTTTGTATGTATGCTTTGTTACCAGTGTAAGATAAGTTGAACATGAATTTGTATCATGTTTGTATGGAAAAGAAGTTATTTGGAAGTCTGAATACAAATAAGTTTGAAAAAAATCAGAAGATGTTATTATCAATATTCAAAATATCGGTATCAGAATCGGTATCGGACCATTCCTATGAGTATTGGGATCGGCCGATACTTTAAACCATGGTTATTATTTCTAGCCCACTTTACTTTCACAGCACTGGGGGATCAAAATGATGCCATTGTGTCACAATCTTTGTCCTATCAGTTTGTTCTGGGACAATATTACAGTTTGCCAATCCCAAACCACCAAACTAGATTTCCCTACTACCTAAAATCAACAAAGAATAACAAAAGATAGTTCACCAACAATGTACACTGGGTTCAGAAATCAAGAAATAAGAGCTAAGGCAGTTATTTGAATCAACCATGTGATGTTCAGTAATTAGAAAATCGATTTGGGGGTTTGGGTAGTTCTTTGTCCAACCTTGGTCCAGCTAGGTAGATGGGTTTCAGATTTTGTAGAGGCATACTAGTGTAGAGAGATTTAGCAGTAGGGAATATAGGCTCCTACATATAGTTTAGCTTATAATTAGTAGGCAAACAGGTACCCCATGCTATCCCCTGTTGTGCACAGGCCTGTGCTGCACATGTGCAGGGATCTGCACAGCAAAATGTTGGCATTAGTTCCTGTGTACAGGAGCAACACATGTGCATGTATGCACATTCAAATCCCTCTCCTCACTGTTGGACATTAGTCCCAGTTTACCTTCCCTTGCTCACATACACTCAAATACACACATGCAACACACCACTTATAACACACTCTTAGCTACACTACACTGTTAACACTGCCACATATTTTAATACACTAGATAGCACCGACTACTTTAAAATAGTGATGGAGAGACAAACAAGAAACAATAGGACATGCACTCTGTTCTTAGGATAACATTACATACCAGTGATAGTAATGAAACCTTCAACCATTGACAAACCGATCCACATCTATGGCTGCCAGCAGCATCGGCTACTTGGAAACACATGAATAAGCAAAAATATGGTTAGTTATAAGTAGTTGGGACCTCAGACTCATGGAAAAGTGATTTGCGACAGAGACTTAACAATAACAATGAAAGAAAACATAACTTAGATGTGAGTTCTGAATGAAATTGGCAGTACATTTCAACTCATAATGATGTGCTCATGGAGTATCTTACAACGTTCAGACTGCAAAGATTATTGCATGACCAACATCTTTTATGCTCATTAAATAAACTTAACATGCTACAATTACAGTAAAAATAGTCCAGAACTGAGAATAAGAACAAAATTATATAATAAGCCCATCCATCATCAAACCCTTTCCAGTCAAAATGGGGAGTAAATAAAAAAAATAGTATATTTTATGAAACAGTTTTAAGGGCTCCTATATAGTCTCTTCCCTAACAGCATAGAACGAGCACAATCATGCTAAAGCACGATCTGATTATCAATCTGTTCTAGCTGCTTATCGACAGTCACGATGTGCTCTAAATATTGCTCATGATTCCATTGAGACCACTATATCTTATTGTGTTGCTGTTTCAATCAATCTGGCCAGAGCCCTCTGTCTGGCAGACTACTATCCAGAAGCTGCTAGCGGATGTGAGAATTTGAAGAATGATGGTTTTCTCGATGCCAAGTACCTTGCAAATATATGTTGTCACGTTATGGAAACTTGGTAAAAATGAAAGGCTCCTGTCGATTTACTAGTTCAGTCGAAGGATAGTAGTCCTACTAAAGTTTCATGGGGGCCTTGTGAAAAAATCATCAAGAATTTTCCTAACTTTGACCTTGAGACAAGGTCAAAATAAGGGGAGGATATTAATGCAGGCCCTCTAGTATCAGACATTAGCCCAAGCTCACAAGAGACAATTAGCCAACTCACAAACTCAAGGAAAGCTTCGGTTGATGAGTATCAGTCATTAGCCAGAGTATCAGACTTCACTGATGGTCACTGATGAGTATCAGACTCATCAGTCATTAGCCAAGCTCACAAACTCAATTCATTCAATCTGGGAACTCACCCTTAGAGTATCAGAGTGTCAAAGAATCAGTTCAGTCACTCTCAGTCATTCTGCAGCTCGAGGAGTTACCAAGAGAACAAAAGAGTTACCAGACTAAGTGGAAAAAGGCCGTCAAGCTCAGTGACAGTTAGTCATTACTGTTAGTAGTTAGTTATAGGTTAGTTAGACATTTAAGCCCTGGCTATAAATAAGTTGGCTAGTGAGAAGAGAGGCGTGATGTTGTAATCTTGTTTTTTTTTTCTATATTTTACTTCCTTTGTAAACATTCCTTTCCTTTGTAAACATTCTTTCAATTCTTGAATCTGTGAATAAACCCTAGTTCAATTCTTCTCCCAATTTGTGCTGTCAATTTGTGTTTTCATGGCCAATTATGTTTGATCCCCTCATAATCTCAACCAATTGGGAAGGGGTTCTGTCAATGTGTGTCTTAGTTTCAGAAAATGGAAACACATCTTGTGTGACATATCCGTACTACAAAGCTTAAGTTAAGGATGACCTTCTCCAATCATACTACGAACATTATGACTAAATATGAGCAGCCTAATGATACACGAATCATATTCTATAGAGCATAAATATGATATAGAGATACCATTCAAATAAAGATCTAATATGCAATGATACTTTCATGTATCACAAAAGAAATAACTGTAGGATGACATTAGCACATCCATAGTACCTTTAGTGTCCCATTTGGGATTTCTCCTGCCGTAACCATCATGAGACTGTTAAAGAACGTGATATAAACAAGGTATCCATTCATTCAAACCAAAACAAACAAACAAACAAACAAAAGAGCAAATTCAAAGTACCATCGCATTGTTGAGCTTCGCCAGGAGCTCCTTATCAACATCTATCTCCGTCTCCAGCCAGCTCCCTATATATATATATATATATATATATATATATATATAATATTATATATATTATATATATATTATTATATATATATATATATATATATATATATTATATATATATATATATATATAATATATATATATATATATATATATATTTTTTTTTTTATATATATATATATATTATATATAATATATATATATATAATATATTATATATATATATATATATATATATATATATATATATATATATATATATATATATATATATATATATATATATATAATATATATATATCCAAGAATTTCATTTCTGCGAGCTAAGAATAAATTCAAGAAATTAAAATACTATAGAGAATTGAGTTGAAATTGATAGGAAGTACGATTTGGGAACGGTGGGCTTGGGTTGCTGTTTCCGGGTGGGGATCTTCGGCATGAATCTAGGCTGAAAAAACTCAAAAAAAAGAAAGTTCATGAGCATATGGTACATACATGTGTTGAAATATTCATCAAAGAAAATTGAGAACCTTTCTCGGAGGAGCACTCGAAGAATTGCTATCTTCACTCTTCATTTTTGGCCCTTTCGATCAAGAACTGGATCTTTATATATATATATATATATATATATATATATATATATATATATATATATATATATATATATATATATATATATATATATATATATATATATATAGTATCAGTAATAAAAAAGGGTTTTTTTTTTTGTTTACAACTTAAGGGTCTGCTTGGGTTGGTTAGAGTTTCACAAGTTCGAGCTCGATCTCAGTTAATGTAACGTTAAAAAAAACTCAAACTTTTGCCATTAAAATCATGCCTTGATGTGCTCAGAATCAAATTGGAACTATCACAATTCCTCCCAAGTTCATTAAAATATATCCATTTTTGACGTGACAACGTTAAGCCTAGGATTTAGAGAGAAATCCATAAAAACATTGAAACTCACAAAAATTACTACGAGCAGTGAATCCTGCTCTTGCGTCGATCAAACCTAGAAATAAAAATGCAAGAAAAACTCCATAAAAATTGTAGAAAACTGCTCAAAATTCATACCATATGCAACAAGTCTTGCTCTGTGATCTCGGCTTCCTTCACTTTTTGAGCGACAACCTAAGATCAAGAGAGAAAGAGTTAGAGAGTTAGAGAGAAAGAAAGTTCTCGAGAGAAAGCCTCTCACCATCTTGGCACCATCGATGTTCCCATTGTGTTGTAGGGGTTTTAATGATGGAGGGTTTCTAAGGTTAGGGTTTTGGGCGGGTTAGGGTTAGGAAAGGATTTGGGGGTTTTGGGAGATGTGGAGGAGAGAGCCTGTAGATGATGATGAAGAGAGAGAGCGGGACATTTGTGGGTTTTGGAAGATGTGGATGATGAGAGAGCAGGAATTTTGGGGGTTTATGGGAGATAAGGGTTGGAGAGAGAGATGGTGTTTTTGATTGAGATCCAAAATTTTTGAAGAGAAGGTATTTTTTTATTTGGATCCAAACGTTTCTCCAAAAATTTGGTAATAAGCCACCAAATATTGGATTCCCGTCGAGTTATTTGGGACAGTAGTATAATTTATTTGGGACAAAATTTTTAATAGTCTCAAATAAGGGATCCATTTTTAAATTTGTCCCAAATAATAGTATTTTTTTGTTACAGAAAATATAGTCGTCCCCAAAACTAATTGTTTAGGACGTTTTTGACTAGCGTTTCTAATAGTGTCGTCCCAAAAGCCTACTTTTTTTGTAGTGATATGGAGGAGAGCGCACAGGGGGCACAGGAGGTGAACGCAGTCAGTGATGCGTCTACCGAGTTATGGCACAGGCGGCTCGGCCATATCAGCGAGAAGGGGATGAGCTACTTGGTGAACAGGAAGGTGATTCCGGGGCTCAAGTCTACAAAGTTGGAGAAGTGCACGCACTGTTTAGCTAGAAAGCAAAATAGGGTGTCTTTCCAAAGTCATCCAAGTTCGAGGAAGCCGGCGTTGCTCGAGTTGATTCACTCGGATGTCTTCGGTCCTATGAAGGTAAAATCTCTTGGTGGTACTTCTTACTTTGTAACCTTTATTGATGACTGTTCCAGGAAGGTTTGGGTCTATGCCTTAAAAATCAAGGATCAGGTGCTGCCTACTTTCAAGGAGTTTCAGGCCTCTGTTGAAAGGGAGACGGGCAAGAAGTTGTTGTGTGTTCGGTTCGACAATGACGGCGAATACATCGGTCCCTTTGATGCGTATTGTAAAGAGCAAGGGATACGAAACCAGAAGACTCTGCCAAAGACACCTCAGCTCAATGGTGTAGCGGAGCGCATGAACAGGACACTGATGGAGAGGGTGCAGTATTTGCTGTCAGAAGCAAACTTACCGGGCAGTTATTGGGGTGAGGCTCTTCTCACAGCTGCTTATGTTATTAATTTGTCTCCTAGTGCTCCTTTGCAGGGTGATGTGCCTGACAAAGTATGGTACGGCAAAGAGCCGTCATACAATCACCTACGGGCGTTTGGTTGTAAGGCCTTCGTGCATGTACCGAAGGACGAGAGGACCAAACTTGAGCCGAAGATGAGGCGATGCGTCTTTGTCGGCTACGGTCGGGATGAGTTTGGCTATAGACTCTACGACCCGGTGGGAAGAAAGCTCTACAGAAGCAGGGACGTGGTGTTCGTCGAGAATCAGACCATGACCAACACTCAGGATTCCGAGACGCCTTCTGAGGCTGAGGAATTGCCTGAGTTAGAGTCATTTCGCTTCGAGCAGTTTCCAGAGGACATCGCAGAGGATCCAGTTATGGGGGAGCCAGTACATGGAGTTGCTCCCAACCTTGATCATCAGCCTGCTGATGGTGGTCAGGGTGTCCCTCAGGAGGATGAGCATGCCGGGAAAGCAGTTCCTGAAGGGGAGGAGGCTGTCGGTATACAGCCAGCACCAGTGGCTCCACTGAAAAGGAGCGACAGAGATCGTCGACCATCTACGAGATACTCACCGGATGAGTATGTGCTATTGACTGACGGGGGAGAGCCCGAAAGTTTTTGCAGAGGCTATGGAAGACGAACACAGGCAGGAGTGGATGGAGGCTATGCAGGAGGAGATGAGTTCCTTGCACACCAATCCCACTTATGATCTGGTGCGGTTGCCAAAGGGCAAGAAGGCTTTGAAGAATCGATGGGTGTTTAGAGTGAAGCAGACGGATGATGCTACTCGCCCTCGATACAAAGCGAGGCTGGTAGTCAAAGGCTACGGTCAGCGGAAAGACGTGGATTATGATGAGATCTTTTCGCCTGTCGTCAAGCATTCGTCTATTCGGGTGGTGCTAGCATTAGCAGCCAGTCTCGACTTGGAGGTCGAGCAGATGGATGTAAAGACGGCATTCCTCCACGGTGATCTTGAGGAGGAGTTGTACATGGAGCAGCCGGAGGGATTCTGTGAGAAGGACAAGTCACGTTTGGTCTGCCGGTTGAGGAAGAGCTTGTATGGTCTGAAGCAGGCTCCGAGGCAGTGGTACAGGAAGTTCGAGTTATTTATGGGGGAGCATGGTTATGCACGGACGATGTCGGACTACTGTGTATTTGTAAGATATTTTGCCGATGATAATTTTATCATTTTATTGCTCTATGTTGATGATATGCTATTAGTGGGTCGGAATGCCACTAGGATAGCGGAGCTGAAGCGCCAACTGGGCGCGACCTTCTCTATGAAGGATTTCGGCACAGCGAAGACTATTCTTGGGATGGAGATCATCCGAGAGAGAGAGTCCAAGCTGCTACACTTATCCCAAACGAAGTACATTCACCGGGTACTTCAACGTTTCGGGATGGACGGGTCGAAGAAAGTGAGTTCCCCTCTTGCGGCTCACTTTAAGCTCACTGAGGAGCAGTGTCCATCTACCGAGGACGAAAAGGAAGATATGGAGCGGGTTCCATATGCCTCAGCTGTAGGAAGCCTTATGTATGCCATGGTGTGTACGAGGCCAGATATTGCTCATGCAGTTGGTACGGTTAGCAGGTATCTTTCAAATCCTGGAAGGGTACATTGGAATGCGGTCAAGTGGATTCTACGATATCTTCAGGACACTACTGGTTGGAGACTTTCCTTTGGTAGTGACGAGCCGAAGCTGGTTGGGTATACCGACGCTGATATGGCTGGAGATGTAGACACGAGGCGATCGACTTCAGGCTACGTGATGATGTTTGCGGGAGGAGCAGTGTCGTGGCAATCGCGGTCGCAGAAGTGTGTTGCCTTGTCGACGACAGAGGCAGAGTACATTGCGATGACGGAGGCTTGCAAGGAGCTATTGTGGATGAAGAAGCTATTACAGGAAATGGGACTGAAGCAAGAGCAGTATACTTTGCTTTGCGACAGTCAGAGTGCTATCCACCTTGTGAAGAATCAGACGTTTCATAGACGGTCCAAGCACATCGAGACTCGGTATCATTGGATACGGGATGTGGTTGAGAAGAAGGACGCGGAGCTTGAGAATGTTCATACAGATGACAACGGAGCTGATATGTTCACGAAGATTCAACCAAGGGAGAAGTTTGAGTACTGCAGGCAGATCGTCGGGATGACGACATCCTCCCCATAGTTGTGAAGAGAGAGATTTGTTGGAGTGGGTGGGGTTCCCAACCTATGTGGAGAAGACCCCGGAGTGCGACCAGCGCCGTTCGTGTGTCGAAGACGCTCGGGGAGGAAGCGGGGCTGCTGATAGAGCTACAGGGAGCTGCTGGAAGCAGGGGGCCAAGTTCGGGCCGAACTCTGCCCCAGGCAGAGTTCTGGCCGAACTCTGCCTCCCCATTCCAGAATATGGTCGGCCAGTGCTGGTTGCCCGATACAGAGTTCTGGCCGAACTCTGTGTCGTCGGGGGCTGAAGCGGAATATACTCACTGGTAATGGGCTCGTAGGAGTTAGTCGAGTTATTCTAGCATGTAGCGTTGTAGTTTACGGGCATTCCTTACCCGCCCGGTTGATAGAATTTCCTGTTGGAAATTTCGACGTTATCTTAGGCATGGACTGGCTGAAAGACAGTCATGCGACAATAGATTGTCGTAGAGGGAGTGTATCTTTTGATATTCCAGGCATGAAGCGGTTCACCTTAGTCAGATCAGTAGCAACTCAACAAGAGCAGGGAGTAGTGACGGCAATGGAAGAAGTTCAAGTCCCGAAGGTAGTTGAAGAATTTCTGGACGTATTTCCTGAAGAGCTTCCAGGTCTACCACCAGTTAGAGATATTGAGTTCAGTATAGAATTGGCACCTGGAACTAAACCGATATCAGATCGAGTTTATAGAATGGCGGATTCCGAGCAGGCCAAGGTATATCAGCACATAGAGGAACTGA
The DNA here is from genome assembly GCA_029216955.1 of Iris pallida. Classification (NCBI taxonomy): domain Eukaryota; kingdom Viridiplantae; phylum Streptophyta; class Magnoliopsida; order Asparagales; family Iridaceae; genus Iris; species Iris pallida. Next base: position 3,236,939 of record JANAVB010001400.1, read on the forward strand.
AGGAGAAGAAGTTCATCCAAGCTAGCGTGTCACCCTGGGCAGCACCAGTGGTACTTGTGGGGAAGAAGGATGGGTCGTCCAGATTATGCATTGATTACAGGAAGCTTAACGCGGCAAGAGTGAAGAACAAGTACCCATTACCCAGGATCGATGACTTGTTTGATCAGTTGAGCAAAGCTAGAGCTTTCTCCAAGATAGATCTTCGTTCAGGGTATCATCAAGTGAGGGTTCGGAAGGAGGACATTCCCAAGACAGCATTCAGGTCGAAGTATGGACATTATGAATTCTTAGTAATGCCGTTTGGTTTGACCAATGCTCCAGCAGTATTTATGGATTTGATGAACCGCATCTTTATGCCATACTTAGATCAGTTTGTCGTTGTGTTTCTTGATGACATTCTCGTATACTCTGCTAGTGAAGAGGAGCATGAAGACCACCTCAGGAAAGTGTTGCAGGTTCTGAGAGAGAACCAGTTGTATGCCAAGCTCAGCAAGTGTGAGTTTTGGTCGGATCACATTTCATTTTTGGGTCACATCATATCAGGAGCTGGAGTAGCAGTGGATCCCAAGAAGGTAGAAGCAGTAGAAAGTTGGCCAGTACCCAAGACCGTAGCAGATGTGCGGAGTTTTTTGGGATTGGCAGGATATTACAGAAGGTTTGTATCAGACTTTGCAAGGCTTTCAGCACCCATGACTCGCTTGACACGGAAGGATGTACCATTCGACTGGTCGGCAGAATGCCAGACATCATTTGAGAATTTGAAGCAGAAGTTGATATCAGCGCCTATTCTTACATTGCCAGTTGGACCCGGAGGTTTTACCGTTTATTGTGATGCGTCAGGTAAAGGACTTGGATGTGTCCTCATGCAACATGGGAAGGTGATAGCGTATGCATCTAGGCAGCTTCGAGACCACGAGAAGAATTATCCAACTCATGATCTGGAGTTGGCGGCAGTAGTATTCGCTTTGAAGCTATGGAGGCATTACTTATATGGTGACCGAGTGGAGATGTACACGGACCACAAAAGTCTGAAGTACATCTTTACTCAGAAGGAGCTGAACATGAGACAGAGAAGATAGTTGGAGTTGATCAAGGATTACGACGTGGAGCTTCAGTATCATCCAGGCAAGGCTAATGTGGTAGCAGATGCTCTCAGCAGGAGAGGCGGCGCATTTATGTTAACAACACAGAGGCATATTTTAGAAGACCTTCAGGAGATGGGCATCGAGGTTATACTTCCTAGTGATGTAGGAGTTCTGGCGAGTCTACAAGTTCAATCCGACTTGGTAGACAGGATCAAGGCAGCTCAGGCACAGGACCCAAGGATTCAGAAGCTTAGGGTAGAATGTGAGTCAGGACTCAGAAAGGAGATGCAAATCCATGAAGATGGTACACTTAGGTTTGGGTCACGTCTATGTGTGCCTAGTGGAGATATCAGACAGGAAGTTATGGCAGAAGCTCACAGTTCCCAGTATTCTATACATCCTGGAGGGACCAAGATGTACCAAGATATCAAGCAGCACTTCTGGTGGAACGGGATAAAGAGGGAGATAGCTAGATTCGTTTCCCGTTGCTTGGTATGTCAGCAAGTGAAGGCAGAGCAGCAGAGGCCAGCTGGGTTATTGCAACCGCTTCCTATCCCGGAATGGAAGTGGGAGCATATTACAATGGACTTTGTGACCGGTTTACCGAGATCCCCAAGTGGTAAGGATGCTATTTGGGTAATCGTAGATCGGCTTACGAAGGTGGCGCACTTTCTTCCTTTCAGAGTAGGTCAATCTACGGAGAAGTTGGCAGAATTATATATGCAGCAGATAGTTAGACAGCATGGGGTCCCAGTCAGTATTGTGTCAGACAGAGATACCCGTTTTACATCACATTTTTGGAAGAGCTTACATCATAGTCTGGGCACCAAGTTAAGATTTAGTACGGCTTACCATCCACAGACAGACGGGCAATCAGAAAGAACAATTCAGACTTTAGAAGACATGTTGCGAGCTTGCACCCTAGATTTTGGAGGATCTTGGGAGAGCCACCTGCACTTAGTCGAGTTCTCGTACAACAACAGTTATCAAGCCAGTATCCAGATGGCGCCATTTGAAGCACTATATGGTAAGAAGTGTAGGTCGCCACTAGCATGGGACGATATCGGGGAGAGAAAGATGCTAGGCCCGGACATGATTGTCCAGACCGTTGAAGTGGTTAAAAGAATTAGAGAGCGACTTCGAGTTGCGCAGGATCGGCATCGTCATTGGGCAGACCAGCATCGTAGGCCGTTAGAATTTTCTGTTGGGGACCATGTATTCTTGCGGATCTCACCTACCCGTGGGGTCATTAGATTTGGCATTCGCGGGAAGTTGAGTCCCCGATACGTGGGCCCGTTTATTATCCTTGAGAGGGTAGGCGATGTTGCTTATCGTTTATCCCTTCCACCTTCGTTACGAGAGGTGCATGATGTGTTTCACGTATCTCAGTTGCGAAGGTATGTATCGGACCCAAGCCATGTCCTTGATCATTCTGAGCTGGTTGTTGGTACCAACCTGTCTTACGAGGAACAGCCTGTGTCTATTTTGGACCGAAGAGAGAAGGTACTCAAGAACCGAACAATTAACCTTGTCCGGGTTGCTTGGGGTCATCACTCTTTGGGGGAGTCAACGTGGGAACGTGAGGATGATATCCGATCACGGTATCCGCACCTGTTTAACTCACAAGGTATATCTCTTTCTGTATACCTTGATTGTCTTAACCCCTCATGCTTGTCACGTTGTAAGTAGAATTGCTTGGTATCGTAGAATGTTCAGCATGGATATGTTTCTTACTGTTAACATTGTAGAATGATTGCTTACCCAATTGTTTATACTTAGATTAGTTTAGCTTCGATATTTCTATCATGCTTGGATCTTAAATTCCGAGGACGGAATTTTTCTAAGGAGGGTAGAGATGTCACTTTCCGTTCCCAGAATACGTATTCTAAATACATGTACTGCTGGAATTTATTTATTTAATATTTATCATGTATTGTTCTGTATTTAATTTCCTTTTATTTCCTGCTAATTATTTTCTGCATTTTATTTCTGCAATTTACTTTCTGCTTTTATACTCTGCTTTAGCTTGCTATGGGTTCGGCTCAGATTGGTTTAATTGTGTTGGTTCATCATGAACCGAAATAAACCCCCACCTACCACCACCCTTTCATTTAAAGCCCAAGACCATTTCTCTCTCTTCATTACTTCTTTCCATTTCACTTCTTCTTCCTCATAACTCTCCCACCAACCTAGAAGAGATAGGCAAGTGCCAACTTGCTTGATGATGGATCCCCATTTTTATTGTTCCATCATCTTCCTCATTTGATTCTAAGTCTCTTTAGTACTTAGCATTTTCAATTTCCATGGCTTCTTTGTTGTAGATCTAAGTTTGATACATTTTCGGATTTCATAGGTTTTGATCTAGTAAACCTTGTTATCTTCAAGTTTCGATGGTTCCATGTTGTAGAGAATTTCGTTCTACCCAATTTTGACCTATGGAAGTCCATATTTGGGCTTGGGATGAAGGATTTATGAAGCTTGGAAGCAATGGCTTCCATGGTTCCCATGGTTCTGTTCTCAGAAAATTCGAAGAAGAAGAACAGTCCTAGCCGCATCAAATCTCTATTCCTCAGGCGCATGGAAATCTTTATTCCCACAGAAATCTTCATTCCTCAGCGCATGGAAATCTTTATTCCCACAGCCGCATCAAATCTTCATTCCTCAGCGCATGGAAATCTTTATTCCCACAGCCGCATCAAATCTTCATTCCTCAGCGCATGGAAATCTTTATTCCCACAGCCGCATCAAATCTTCATTCCTCAGCGCATGGAAATCTTTATTCCCACAGCGCATCAAATCTCCATTCCTCAAGCGCATGAGATTTATTTCCCGCAGCAATCTTCATTTCTCAAGCGCATGGAATCTTTATTCCCGCAGCGCATCAAATCATCACTTCCCACAGCCAAGGCGCATGATTTATTTATTTCCCAATCACTTCTCATAGCCAAGGCGCATGAGTTATTTATTTCCCAATCACTTCCCACAGCCAAGGCGCATAATTTATTTATTTCCCAATCACTTCTCACAGCCAAGGCGCATGAGTTATTTATTTCCCAATCACTTCCCACAGCCAAGGCGCATGAGTTTATTTATTTCTCAATCCTTTCCCTCAGGCGCATGAGTTTATTTATTTTCCACAGATTCTCTCAGGCGCATGAGTTTATTTATTTCCCACAGCTTCCCTGAGTTTATTTATTTCTCACAATCTCATTCCTCAGGCGCATGGATTATTTATTTCCCAATCTTATTTCACAGCGCATGATATTTATTTCTCACAGCCACCTTCCTCAGGCGCATGAGATTATTTGTTTCCCAATCTCATTCCTCAGGCGCATGGATTATTTATTTCCCAATCTTATTTCACAGCGCATGATATTTATTTCCCAATCTCATTCCTCAGGCGCATGGATTATTTATTTCCCAATCTTATTCCACAGCGCATGATATTTATTTTTCACAGCCGCATTCCCACAGCGCATGAGTTTAATTATTTCCCAATCATTTCCCTCAAGCGCATGATATTATTTATTTCCCAACCTTTCCCACAGCGCATGAGATTCTTTATTTCCCAAACATTCCCCACAGTGCATGAGATTTATTTATTCCCCAATCATTTCCCACAGTGCATGAGATTTATTTATTCTCCAATCATTTCTCACAGTGCATGAGATTTATTTATTCCCTAATCATTTCCTACAGCGCATGAGATTCTTTATTTCCCAAACATTATTTATTTTCCAATGTTTATTTTCCGAATTTGGCATTAATTAACATTGATTGTTATCTTGATTAATTATTGATCATGCGTTCCTAGATGGAACTAAGAGACTGGCTAGTCGTCTTATTGAATTAAATGGAATAAGACACGTTCATGTTTGCAATCGATTGGCCAATCCCGAATATTGACATATAGATACATGCAGGCTATAATTTATTTATTTAATTTACGAAAGCAGTATGTGTACTTTATGGTCAAGGCATGATTATCCCGTGGTTAGTTTTGATTGTTGCATTACGCTATGTAAGACCTACAACCTAACCGCACTGGTATCGTTGTAGAAATGCATATCGTACCCCGTACGAGAGTACTCATTTGAATGACCATGATCCATGGCATGGAATTTCACTTAACCTAGAAGCTACTAAGTTAAATAAAATAAGGATTGCATGGAGAGAATGGATTCCCGAGTTCTTACATGGCAGCCCCCTTGGAACGAGTAGTACCCGACGGGCCGGCTGGTTCCCACAGATACTGTAAATCTGCCACACGGGCAGGGAACAGTATCTGCTTTTATTATTATTGTATATTGTATATTGATGACGGGCGTCCTGCTAGGACTCGTCTAATTCATGCATGGGCCAATTGATTGACTGGATAGACTAGCCTTGCTCGCACATGGTAAGAACTGAGGAATCTTTATTGCATAATTCTAGGATAACTTGGGACTCACAGTAGTAAGCCGTAGGAGTTGGATGGCCGTTTAAACTGATTTGTTTGTGTACTGTACCTACTCTGTTAAGTAACTAAGATGATCAGAGCATCAGGACATGACGGGCCAACTTCTGTCCTTGTTTGGTTGGGAGGTTGGTTCGAAGTGTCGTGATGTTATGTGAATCCCAGTAGCAAGCAGAGCTCTATTATTATATTCTCTTAATTACTGGTTTAATGTCTCATATCGTGCTTCCTTGCGGTACTTGCTATTAGAGGTCTAACCTCTCTGGTTTTGCATGGCCAGATTTAGAGCCGGTTCCCGAGGACTCAACTTACTTCTACCTCCAAGATGGTCAACACTAGAGGGATGATCGCAGGAGGACTCGAGTGGGTTTCTTACTTTTCCGCTCGTTTTGTTATTTACCTTATACTTTGCCGTTTGGCACCGACATGTTAGTCGGATCGTCTTGTACTTACTTTTACATAATTGTAACTAAAGTCAGACTGCAGCTGATAATAATTGTGTATATTTTTGCTACATCAGATCTGGCTATGTTTTGTAAAGCCAGATATCAAGAACATTTTGACAGAGCGTTTGGGACGCCTTACTGCTTTATCTTACATGTTCTCTATTACTGTTTCTTGTTCGAATGATTGAGACAATAGATGTGAAGTGACCATAGTGAGACCTGTATGTAGTATGCACCCCCTCGTCTGGTTAGACAGCATTGATCGTATTATACGGTATTCATCTACCCGTAATACGTAGCTGGCTGAGTCATTCCCCCGCTCTCCAGTATTCTGGTTCTGGGGCGTGACAGGTCGCTATTCGAAGGAGATCGTGTTCGGGTAATCTCTACTCGTCGTTCTCGCTCTTCGTGGCCTTGTAATCATTGTTCTTATTTCTGAGTGTTGTGGGGATCCGATTTGGATCGGAAGGAGTTTATAGAGGGTGTAATTCTTCTATTCCATTAGTGGAGGCTTCTCAGGGTTGGACTCCGATCGTCCCGTGGTTTTTTTCTGCAAGGGTTTTCCACGTCAAAAATTCTCTGTGTCTGCGTGGATTGTTTTGTGTGTTTGTTTTTGGGTTCGTGCGTTGTATTGCTCGGTCCTCTCGCAGGTACTCTCCGGTTTGGGGAAAGGTTTCCGCGTTTCTTTCCCAACATATGTTTTATGGTGACAAGTAATGCATGGATGTTTGTGGTTTGTATGTTTAAGTGGTATGGAAACAACAGATGCGGGATATGTGTACTTTATGGTTGGATTATGTTATGGTTGGACAAGTGAAGAATACATGTGGTGGGATGCGTATTGAAAGTTTTTGTTATATGAACAATACAGTTTGTTAATATAAAATTTAGATTTTATATAATTTGATGTGTGTAGCTTCTGGATTGATATTATGGGTGTTTGATTAATATTATATAATTCTTGACAGAATTTTGGCAAGCTTCTCTTGACGGTACTTTGGATAGCTTCTCTTGACAGTTGTCAAACGTCAATTTTAATTCAAATCATGCTGCATAATAGCCGTGAATTCATATTTTTCATGACGGGTTTTGTCCGTCAAAACAAATGCTTTTTTTGACGGCTAAAGGCCGTCATCTAGGCCGGAGTCAAAAAATTTTTTTGCCTACGTTGACGGTTTCTAAAAACTGCTATCTTGACGGCTAAAAACAGTCAAGAAAATTACTTCGTATGATGGCCAAAAAATAGTCAAGAAAAGTCCTGCCAATGACCGTCAAGAAAAGGAGGGGGCTTTTCTTGACTCCGGCCTACTTGACGGATCCGCAACCGTCAAGATACCCATTTCTTGACGGGGAATCACCGTCAAGAAAAGCTTTTTTTCTTGTATTGTGGGTTTGGGATTTGTGTTTAACATTTTTGGTTTATGTATTTTGCTCGATTCTCTCGCAGAACTCTCTGGTTTGGGGGAACAGTTTTCGTGCTTCGTTCCCAACTGAGGGACGACAACTTCCTGGACGCACGGTTCAGGAAATCCAGAGGATCCTTACAGATGGGAATTGGGGAAGATGCTTGGATATGGGGGGCCAATCAACAAGGAGAATTTGAGTTCCGGGTAGTCTACAATCAAGTGAGGGGTGTTCGGAAGATGTAGGAGTTTGCTGATATAGTGTGATGAAAGGTATAGCCAGTAAGATGCAATACTGTATATTTAAATTCCATCTGAGGAGACTACTTATACGGGACTGACTTAACAGAATTGGCATTCAAGCGGGGGATTTGGGCTGTGTTCTGTGCGCTCGGGCTAATGAGACTATTGGTCATCTATACTTTGAATGTGTAATCTCCCAGGATATCTGGCATAAGCATGAATTGATATTGAAATTGGGTGGCGATGGCGGGAATGATGTTGCCTCTACTATATATACACAGGATCGGGCGAGCTCGAAGAAGGGGAATGGTATGGTTCAAGGAGGTATGTGAGCGGTTGGCATCTGCAATGTGGCACGTTTGGAGAGAGCGCAATAATCAAATTTTTGAAGGCTCCGACACTTCAATTACTGGCATACTTCATAATATTGAGGGTGATGTAAAGAGAATGGGTGTGTCCGCATTGGACGCCTAACCTTGTATGAGTTTATGTTACTTTAGCAATAAAATTACCCCGCAGGAGCACCCCCCCCCCCCCCCAATTCACCGTTGGATCAACCGGGCCGCGTGGGGCGAGCGGATCAAAAGACCAGCTCCCGAAGACCCGCGGGAGCGCCCTCCCTTCCCCCCCCCCCCCTCCTCCTCGCCAGTGCACTGTTGGATCGAGTGGGCCACATGGGGCCCGCGTGCATGTCCGCTTAATCCAACGGTTCAGAGGGATAGGACTCCGGTAGTGGAGCTCCCGATCCGCTCCACACACACACACACACACACACAGAAATGTTCCAAAACTAGCTGGTTGGTTTTGTATTATAGAACCACCCTATGTTTTATGGATTGGATTAGAATTTAGTGGTTGAGATTAAAAGGTGTAGACCCCACCACCTTTTTAAGTTATTTAATCTCAACCATATAATTCCAATCATACGTGTACAACATAGGTTGATTCTATAATACAAAACCAGCCGGTTGGTTCTAGAGCACTCTATATATATATATATATATATATATATATATATATATATATATATATATATATATATATATACACACACACGCGCGCGTGGGGCGAGCGGATCAAAAGATCTGCTCCCGAAGTCCTGAGGGAGCCCCCCTAGTGCATCGTTGGATTGAGCGGGCCGCGTGGAGTCCGTGCGCACGTCCGCTCAATCCAACTGTTGAGAGAGACGGAGCTCTCGCTCCCGATCCGTTATATATATATATATATATATATATATATATATATATATATATATATATATATTTTTTTTTTTTTTTTATATATATATAACGGATCCGTTATCGCTCCCGATCCGTTATATATATATATATATATATATATATATATATATATATATATATATATATATATATATATATATATATAAATATATGTTGTACACCTATGTTTTTTTTTTTTTGAAATCCCACGCACACACACAATTGGGGGACTCGAACCTTGCCGGTCCCTCCGGGTGTCCGCTCTAATACCACTAGGCTAGAGAGCTCGGACATGTTGTACACCTATGTTGCGATCAATCGTTATATATATATATATATATATATATATATATATATATATATATATATATATATATATATATATATATATATATATATATATGTATTTTTTTTTTTTTGCTTTCAAGTTTCAACCCTTTAAAATGGTACTCATTAAGAAAGCGAAGGAAAGTTCGATGCAGGCCGAACTCTTTGTCTTTTTCGGTGGAGACTTCATTATGTAAGAAAAGAACCCCATTCCCATTCTCTGCTGGTGGTGAATGACAATGTAAGATTCCTGAAGCTGGAGTGGAATTATCTATTAGGTTTGGAAATATTATATGTTTGTTTGTTTGAGCTTTTTACGTGAACCACATTCTTCCAATTGCCATATCATTGCTCTAAATTTAGAAAAAGATTCTCAAACATCGAAGACACTATTTCCCTCGTTGACATTCCTACCTAAGTGGAATTAATGTTGCATTTGATTGCGATCGATGTGAACTCCATGGTTCCGCCATTAACAACAGCTGGATTACATATATCTAAAAAAAAAAAATTATCTTTTTTCAGGAACTAGAGAATAATTTTTTTTAATATTATAATAATTCATATGTCACATTCATATTATAAATTATTATTTGAGTTTCTCTAGTCGAACTGTCATAGTTACCATCGATTTATTTGCTTGAAGAATTTATGTCTGGGGCCCGGACTCGACCTGCCAATTGTCCTCTTTGATTCTCCCACCACTTAGAAATTAAGGGGCTTCGCAATTGTCGGAGTTGCCGTTTAAGAACTTTTCAAAGGCTTGGATCCAAGAACAGAATTACATATATGACACAAACAGCGTGCGAAAAAAATTAAATAAAAATTGTCATTTCTAGGAACTGAACTCAGTAACCAATAAAAATATTTTTCACCTTAACCATTTGAGTTAAATTATTAGTTATAATTAAATTATATTACATAGTTAAATATTTACTTAAGTTTTTTAAATGATTAATAGAATATTTAGGTAAGTTGTTTAGTTATCTTTTATTATTTTTAATGTATTTAAATATATGATATACGTACGGCTTGAATGTCTTACTTTTAAATCGTTTCAAAGGTGTATATATATATATATATATATATATATATATATATATATATATATATATATATATATATATATATATATATATATATATATATATATATATATATGAACCTGTTAAAATTCTTATTCATAAAATACCGTTCTTATATTCGGGGGCTTATAAAGTCATCCCCGTACATTCTATGTCAAAGTATATATTATGCAACAAGCCTATTGGAGTCGTGCTCTGTCCTTCAAACACCCTCCTATTTCTCTCCTTCCATATATGCCATACCATAGCAGCAATTCTGGTGCATGCTTCTCGAAACCATTTAGCTCCCCGCCCTCTGTTTCCTCGCACTAAGCTGATGATCTCTTCTATGTTCACCTCTTGAGTTGGTTGTAATCCTATTTTGTTCCATTGGGTTTGCCATATAAATTTGGAGACTGGCAATCGAAATAGATATGTTCCAACGTTTCTGCCTCCTGGTTGCACAGTGCGCATTTCAGATCTGAAATTTGTACCCCGAATCGGATCAACCTGTTGGGTCAACTTGTACATACATATCTGCATTTTCTGCAGGACTCCAGCCTTCCATACAACGTTTGAATTCTCCACCTTAGCTTGTGGCGTCCAGAACCTGTGATATGTGGCGAGAGCAGCGAACTCGGTCTCCAAGTTATCTGCCCAAGCCCACTTATCCTCTCCTCCCCGACTATCTATCAGCACCGCCCTAATGGCCAGGCTGGCTTGTCGAGCCCAGCGATGGTTCTCGGGACACCAATGGCTGTCTTCTATAATGCAGCTTACACGTTCTCCTCGGTATGCTTCCTCTATCATATGGTTGCCTATAATTTGGAGTAAAGACTCATGTCCAATCCATGGAACAAGCCATAGATCGGTCTTCCTTCCGTCAACAAAGATACGTGTGATTTTTGGCTTGATGGTTCTCCGAAGTCGAAGGATGCTTTTGAACGTGATGGACTCATTGTTGGATAAACTGTACGTCCAGAAGTTCTTACCGCCTAAGTAACATTTGTTTAGCCACTCCGCCCAAAGAGATTTACCTTGTAGGAATTTCCAAATTAACTTGATCCCTGCTATCTCCTGCATGTCCTCTAACGACTGAAGTCTGAACCCACCCTCATCAATTGGCGTGCACAGCTTGTCCCAGGCTATGTCCGGTAGACCCCCCTTCCATAAGAAATCCGCACATTGACGTTCCACTCTGTGCAAGGTAACTTTTGGTAAGAGAATGGACTGCTACCAGTACTTCATTATAGATGAGACTACTGATCTGACGAGTTTTATTCTGCCACCAAAGGATAAACACTGCGCCTGCCATCCCTCGATACGTTTTTGCACATAATCTACCCGACTTCGACAATTTTCCTCCCGCGCATAATTAGTCGACCGCGGAATTCTCAGGTATTTAACTGGTAATTCAGCTTGTCGTACCCCCAGCGCGAAGGCACTCTCCTCTTTCTCTGGACATGAGCTGCTAAAGTAGACTTGGCTTTTATCCTTATTGAGTTGAAATCCGGTAAGATGTCCGAACCTTTTCATGATTTCATTCTTTGTCCGTATCCCCTCCTGCTTAGGAACAAGAAATACAAGAAGATGATCAGCATAAATCAAGTGACTTACGTGCGGTTGAACAGACTTGTATAGTGGTTGTATATGTCCCCGTGCAACCGCCTCGTCCATGAGACACGAGAAGTATTCCATGACGAAGGTAAATAGGTAGGGGGAGAGTGGGTTCCCCTGTCTGAGCCCTAGACTGCTCCCGAAATAACCATACGGTCGGCCTTCGATGAGAATGAAAAATGTGGCGTTCGAAATGCATTCTCTTATTCGGGCTACCCATACTTCCGAGAATCCCATCGCTTCCATAGATGCACACACAAAATCTCTATTTACTGAGTCATATGCCTTACGGATGTCCAGCTTGAGACAAGCTTTTCTCCCGCCTGGTTTATTGAACTCCCGTACGAACTCATTGGCCAGTAAAGAATTCTTCGAGATGGATCTTCCCTTGACAAATGTCGCTTGATTTCGAGATATGAGATCTGGCATCAGCTCCTCCATTCGCTTGCACATAATCCCTGTAATGATCTTGTAAATATAGTTGCAACAGGCGATCGAGCGAAAGTCTGTCAGCTCTGCCGCTCCTTCTTTCTTGGGGATCAAGGTGAGGAATGTATGATTGATTTCTTTCAAAAGTTTTTCTCTAGCGAAGAACTGATCAGTAACCGCTCCCAGGATGTGCTTCTTCAATTCAGTCCAGTGGATCTTATAAAACTTACTCCCAAACCCATCAGGGCTGGGGGCTTTATCTGGATCAGCCTTTTTAATAATGGCCTCTATCTCCTCCATTCGTGGGGCGCTAGAAGTCTATTATTTCCCTCTCTGGTCAAAATTTTCTTATAGACAAGTTTAGAAAAGTTAGTCGGATAATGAGATTGATTGTAGAGGTCCGTGTAATACCTGACAGCTGTATTACGAATGTTGTCTGCCGTGTTTACCACCTTACCTTCTGGATCAATGAGCTACTGAATTCGATTGCGAAGTTGTCGAGTGCGGATGACGCTATAGAAGAATTTGGTGCAGCTGTCGTCGCTTTTTAGCCAATCACACTTTGCCCTCTGCGTCGCGGATATTTCTTCTGCAAGCTGGAGCTTCCCCACCTCCGACACAAGGGAGCATTCGACCTTCATGAGCTCCTCATTGAGCGGATCTTGTTGGAGGGCCTTCTGTAGGGCGTGTAGATCATTAGTTTTTCTTTTTAATGCATCACTTGACCGTCACCTCACCCACCCCTTGAGTTCCTGTTTTACCGCCTTGAGAATTTGTATAACGCGAAATTGTCTACGCCCTTCCGTCTCCGTTTGGAGGCCTCTGGACACCGCTTCCCCATACTCTGGCATTAGGTGCCACCCGTTGTTGTATCTGAACGGGGATGCTTTCTGCGTTCGTCCTCCAGCCAAAAGAAGACGGAGTGGTGAGTGGTCACTAGTTCCCGCCACAAGGCCTTCTACCGGGACGTGAGGGAAAACGTCGAACCACCGTCCATTGCCGATTGCTCGATCCAACTGACAGAGTACATGTTTCCAATCCGATTTGTTATTCCAGGTCCATAAGTGGCCTACTCTGGTTAATTACTGAAGCCCTGTCCTCAGTAAGCAGCTCTGGAAGTCGTATAGTACAGCATCAGGAACAGGCCGACCACCAATCGTTTCTTGTTAATGTAATATGGTGTTGAAGTCGCCCATTACCACTAGAGGAAGTGGGGGGTTGGCATCAGCCACTTTGCTGATGTGCGCTATATCCTGCCAGAGAATATCTCTCTTTCTTATATCATTGTGACCATAGATGACTCCCAATATGAATTGAAGACCACCCTGGTGTGTAAACGATATAGCCACAATCTGCTCAGAGGAATAGAGTACTCGACCCTGCCAGTGTGCCTTGTCCCATATAACCCATATTCGGGCCATGTCGCACAGATCTAGATTGCTTGCTTGATCCCAGTTATTTGGCGTCCTTCTCGCTAATAGGCGATGCGTCTTCATCTTGGTTTCGATCAAGGCACCTATTGTACACTTCTTCTCCCTTAGACGACTTCGTACTTCTCTCCATCTCCCTATCGAATACCCCTCCCGAATATTCCAGCATATAATCGTCATTGATTTGGTACAGTTGATGATCCCCCCACCACTTGGCCGCTAGCATCTTGGGATGATGACTGGCCTCCTTCCCTTTGCTGGCTGTTAGTACTGGTAGATGGTTCCTTGTTCTTCTAGTTTATTAGATGACGACGCCATTCGGAATTGTCGACTACTAAGCATAATCCTCCCTCTTCCCTTGTTCGATCTAATTCTGTGGATTGTTCGTCCATGTTTGAGGGGGTCAAAGGTGGCTGTTCTTTCTCCATGTTGACTCGAGCTTGACGCTTCCTGCTAGGTAGTTCCTTGTCGATCCCTCCAGCATGTTTGGGCCCCTTTCCGTTCGTCAGTGCTCGTCTTTTGGTCTTGGTAATGCTTTGGGATTGGAATACCACTATATCCTTACCTGTACCGGTCTTCTCCATGCCTTCTTCTGGTGCGAAATTATATTCTCCTTCATCCATGCTGGCCGCGGAGGGCTCCGCTCTGTCCCCTTGCTGCATTCCCAAGCTTTCAATGAATCTGCTAGGCATGGGGAGACTACTGCTGCCTCCAATCGCGTATACCCGTTCTGTCCAACTGCCACCCTGGTTTCTTCTGTGTCCGCCAGATTCTTGCTTGTCGGGGCTTGTCTCTGTATATTATCCCTCCCTTGCTCGTTCGCCCTTTCTTGCCTTTGAAGATCTGCATTCCTCGCCGCTCTGGTTGGGCAGTTGCTCGTCAGATGGCCAAACAGTTTACAGGCTTGACAGCTAGGTGGAGCCCATTCATAATCAACAACTTGTGAGAATATCTCGCACGTGGGGATTTCATACAGAACATCCCGTGGGAGCTAGATCCCTGCTTCGATCTCCATGAATACCCGTGCATACTGCAGCATAGTTCTTGTTATCGTAACCTCATCTGCTTTGATAGGGTTCCCTATAATGCTAGCCAGTTTTGTTATCATAGAGTTGTTCCAATACTGAATTGGTAATCCCGGGACTCGAATCCTGATCGGGATAGTATGTAGCACATCACGTTCACATTTAGGATTCGGTTTCCATTCCTTAAGAATAATGAGCCGCCCATCGAACGTCCACGGTCCTCCATGCAAGATGCGATCTGCGTCCTCCAAGAGATCGAACTTGACGAAAAAGAATCCATCTTCACGTGCAAAGAATTTCTTACTCCCCTTCGGCCTCCATACTCTAGCCGCATACGCTCTTATATGACCGTAAAACGGCCAATCACCTAGGACATAAAGGATCAATGTCCAGAATTCGACCATTTCTTGGATCTCTTCCACCGTGAATACTGCCTTTCCTCCGTCTCCCTAGATTGGTTCTACGTATGACATCCCTCCTTCTTGGATCTCTTCTGCCTCGCCCGTATACTCGGGCTGTGGTAAACCCTTGGATTCATGATTTCAGGGTGATATGCTATCCGATACTCTTCCTTAGATTGACACAAGGGTGACTACGGTCAAAAGAGGACCACTAGCTATAGTTTAGCAATATTCTATAACCTATATTTTCTTAAACCAATTTCAACTCTAGGGGTCGTGCCTTGCCAGTGCGCTGCTGGCTGCAGTGAATCCATAGTCTCCATAATTCAAATAAATGGCGACAGTGCGCTGCTGTCCTGCCATTATGAGTTAACTAACATTCCTTTAACTATGTTTGTAAAAGTTTATGAGCTTCTAGAGATTGAAACAAGTTGACTATGAAATAAGGCGTAAGTATTTGTCCTATCAGTCACAACCCTTTAAAATGAAAGATTGAACAGGGAGGAACAAACCTAGGACAAAAGAGTTACAAACATTCTAGTATCTATTTCAGGTATATTCAAACCATTGAGGAAAAACTTTGGATCGAAACTAACTCGAGGTTCGTATGGGGATAACATAATCAGAATTTATACAAAATAATAATTCCTAGGGCAAATAGGAACTAAATAGGCAATTCGACTAAGATATAAGGATGATATCTTAAGATGCAAAGAGAAGGGATTCAACAATGTATCAAGGTTAGATCATTACCTCTATGAAGCCCTGTCTTACCAAGTGAATAATCTATCCACATTGGATCATATCGTCATATCAAGAGGTAATAGTGTACCTATGGGGATCTGGCAAACTTATCCAAATTAATAACTTCTCATCTAAATTGCATGGCCTAGACTACCCATCGGTAAACTTGTATAAGGGACTCCTAGTGTCACGCCCCGATCCCGCTAGGGTCGTCCGTCTTGCCTGGATCCCTGCGGGATCGATCGTCCTCGCTAAGGCGTGATGCCGTGCAAGTCTAAGTTATGCTTGCACAAGACCATGTACCTGCACAAAAACAACTAGTCAAGCAAAACACATGTACGCACCCACTAGTTAATCAAAACACACGCACGTACCCATTTCATTGCAGAAAACCAAATATTGGACACAGAGATTTGAAATAAAAATACTTCTTTTATTGATAACTTGATAGGAATACAAGTATAAAGCTTTGCGAACTCAAATTTTTGCCTTATATTGGCTACATGATTCTTTTGAAACTCTCTTTGAAAATAGTCACAATGCCCATACATGATATCCCTTTATTACAAGCTGGAATTGAAAAGACACCTTCAAAGGAAATAAAAACTTGAAACTTGACTGGAATAAAAATGAAACTTCGAGGTGATCCACGAGCTCTACTGGGCTAGACGAGCTTCGGAGCCTCACTTGATACCCCCTGTCTCCTTTTGCTTTTTGAAAAGGATGCCCATAACGTGGGTCAGCACACATCATGTACTGACGAACGGCTTTTGACCGAACTCATAAATATCTGCACTAAATCAACATGTTGAGCTAACATTTACTAGTGATCTTTCTACTACTCTAGGTTCCTTTTAACAATTCATAAGAACATAATAGTAAAAATATATCATAAGCAACTTACCCACGCCGGTAGTCATCCCAGCACAAAAACATGTTAGCACAATTTGCATAATGAGAAATTCATGTTCATTCTTGCAGATATTGAAGTTGACATTCGGGTCATGCAGGTGGACTATTCTATATGTTGGTCCATGGGTTATCCCCATGATTAGCCGCTGTGACTCTTTGGTTCAGCTCGTCGCTAAGGACTCAGATATCGACTCCCATTTTCACATGGAGGCCCTAATCTCTCCTAGGCCGAGCGGTTCTAGGTGCCCCCAGATACCACCCGAGAGACAAATATTTTCTTTGTATACAAGTTGTCCGAGACCAAATACATGCTCTAGCCATTCTATCAGATAAGACACATTTGGACTTATGCACAGATATACGACACGTTTGTTTCATGCCTTCAGATTGATCTCAACACGTACAAGTTCGTCTGTACTTGTTTCAAGCGTACTAGTGACAACCAGATGATCATTCTTATCGAGCAGATAGAGTAGCAATACATATTCCCTGCATTTGATTCAATTCAATTATCTACTATTATCTTTTGTGGATGTGGTATCGTTGATCATTGGGACAAGGCAATAGAGTGGACTAGAGATCATTTTTCTTAGGCGTACAGATCAATGTTTGTTCGGTTGAAGCAACTCACCAAGATGAATCTTAGTTGAGAGAAGGAGGGACTTCACGCGCCGTTCACGAACAATTCACGCGGCCTAAATTAGCACCAACAGTTGATTATCATACTTCATCTCTTTCTCTCAAGATTCGAAATGAATGCGAAATGCGATAAAAGCAAACAATGAAAACCAATCATCGAAAACCAACACGAAAACGCATTCATCAAAACCAAGCAGCGAGAGAAAACATTCAGCAAAACTCTTGGATTCATTTCAATAGAAGCCAATCCATCAATTGGAAAGGTTCATTGCATTTCATCCGTGATCAATCGATACCGGCAAGGATTTCCCTAAATACTCAGTTCGAGACTGAGTCAGCAAGCTATAGGTATTACATAGTAGACCGCGAGGAGCGGGACACTACACCTAGTCCTAGTCATTCTCTTAAATTAAATTAATTCCTAATTCGTGAATGAGCATTTTCTAGTCGCAGGCTCGCAATAGTACGACTAACTTGAGTACCAACACGAGTTCGCATGATTTGCGAAGACAGACCTGCATGGGCCACCATAAAAACTTGTCACGACCCGCACCTTTTTTTTAAATGGATACGAGACGTGTCCAAGCCAGCCTACGCCGCAGTGTCGACGGTAGAACGCTGTCACGGCCATGAAGATCAAAATCATAAATAATGCTCATTCACATAATTAATTTAACTTACAATATTCACAAGTTTCATATTTGCAGAGAAATATAAACTTGTACAAATATTTGAATGACTACAACTCCACTATCTAGCTAGTCTCTAGGCTTTCGTCTGCAAGTACCCCCCGTATCTTCCATGCTAAGTGAATCCACGGCTAACCTAAAAAATATTGGTTTTCAGTTAGGAATGGACTGAGTATAATTCACTGAATGCAGTTTCACTATATGAAGATGACTATACTACAGAGGTTAGCCTTTAGATACATGATTCATAAAATAAATGAAGGAAAACAAAATAAAACTAAATACCAAGAACAGAAAATAAAATAAAATACTGATCGACTGAAGTACCTTTGATATGTGATCGGTCTCAGGATAATTATGCGACACGGTTTACACGGTCTAAAGTTACACGGTCTACAATTACACGGTCTACAGTTACACGGTCTACAGAAAATATTACAATAAATAAACACTGTCTACAAAATAATAATCATGAACTACACAGTTTAAATGCAATAATAATCATGGTCTACACGGTCTAAATTTACACGATCTACAAGAAATAAATGCAATAATAAATACGGTCTACACGGTCTAAGGTCAGATCACACATCGTTGGTACTTCACTTCCCCCGACACCACAAAGAAATAAATCAACATAAAAACTGAAATCACATATCTATCGACTAAACACTAATGTATAGTAAAGATCAATACTGAAAACAAACAATAAACTGTACTCGCCTGTGGTCCTTTGCTGGTGAAACCGACAATCCAAACCAATCAGTGTGCCACAATAGTTAAAACTCGTACAACAGTCTTCAGATGCTGAAATAGACATTACCATTGTTCCCAGAATAGTCAAAATAGCTAGAATTGCCTGTCCTTAAGTCCAATTCTGGATACAGGAACAAAACGGTAATTTCGGGTCAAAACGGTATCCGCCGTTGGACCCGCTTTGCACCGAAAAGCGTGCCAAATTCAATGGTCTTTAAAGTCATCAAACTATATGTCTACAGGTCCAATTTTTTTATACGAACCCAACCATATGTCCAAAGTTGGATTTCGGCGGGCCGAGCACAAAATTGCCCGTTGAATTGGATCGTGGGGCCCGCGAAACGGCGATCCAATCAACTGTCTCAGAATAGGACCAAACTTGGTATACAAGACCAGAAAAATGATATGGTCCTGCTGGCGCAAGTTTTATCTCGATCTGACGAGCGTGCATAAAGTAATTGAGAAATTTGCACAGAGGTCGATATGGTGAATTTTGTCGGATACGCATCAAATTCGTCGTGCACACGCGACCAATTTGAATTCCGTCAAAGCCCACACGTCTACGAAGCCGTTATGCACCTTTCGATGCTTTCGGTCTGCGACCACGTCGCCCGGATTAGCGGGACGCACGTCGAGTCGAAGAGTTTTTTTTTCTAATTTTTTAATATTTTAAAACAGGTTTTTCACCAATTTGGAAATCCAATTTCTTGACGTACCATCGTCGAAATCGACTTTTGCAACTTGGGTTGCAGAGACCAATAGGTTGTCTAGGACTGACTTCAAGTAGATTTCTAATTATCGCTACGGCTTGGCGGCAATTTGCCTTTAAATATGGGTGTTTGGACTGTTACATGTGTCCTGTTTTAACAGGTTTTTCGTCAACTTCCACTCGATTTCTCTCTAGTCTCGAATCACTAGAAATTAAACTATTTAATAGGGATTAAAGAGGGTTATAACAGGATCATACCAGAGAAAGCGGTTCGACGATTCATTGACCGTGCGCGGAGAAAACTCTCTGCGAAAGTCCCCTCGCCGACTTCACTGCTGCTGCGGTCTTTTCTATACGCGCGCACTGTCTGGCCGGCCCATGCGTTCTCCGGCGGCCTGGCCGTGTTGGGGCTGCGCGCGCAGGCCTGGGGATTGCAGGGAGTTAGGGTTTTATGAGAAACTCCTCGATCTCTCTCTCTATGAATATATATATGCGCGCTGTGTTAACAGAATAGTTGGATTTGGCCTGGGATTCACGTGGGGTGGTTTTGTTCGGGCTGGGGAGGGTTCTGAGCTGGGCCGACTGCTGCTTGGGCTGTGGGGGGTCGTTGGGTTGAGCTGGTATTTTAGTCCTATTCTTTTTTCTTTTTTTTTATAACTAACACACACACACACACACACATATATATATATATATATATATATATATATATATATATATATATATATATATATATATATATATATATATATATATATATATATTCGGGCTGGGGATGGTTCTGAGCTGGGCCGACTCCTGCTTGGGCTGTGGGGGGTCGTTGGGTTGAGCTGGTATTTTAGTCCTATTCTTTTTTCTTTTTTTTTATAACTAACATATATATATATATATATATATTTATAACTAACATATATATATATATATATATATATATATATATATATATATATATATATATATATATATATATTTTATATATATAAAAATATATATATATATATATATATATATATATATATATATATATATATATATATATGTATATATATATATATATATATATATATATATATATATATATATATATATATATATATCATATATTTTTTTTTTCCTTCGGTGGCTAGGTTAGACCCCGAGATTGCGCAGCCCGCACCCTCAGGGAGCCGCCGGCTGGCTCCGGCCATGTCGGCGGACACACCAGCCCCCGTCTCCTCTTCGGCCTCTCCTCCTCCTTCCTCTTCACCCGCAGAGCCGGTGATTTGTCCCGTTCCCTCTTCTTATCATCCGTCGATTCTACATCCCCCTTCGTTTTGCGCCGCCGTGGTGCAGCCGCCCGCCCCCCCACCTCTTCCCCCTTCCCCTGGTGACCCCGTGACCCAGTGGACTTCTCCGCCCCCACCTATCCCTCTTTCCGCACCCCCCCGGCGGATGCCCCCACGGCCCCCCATTCCTCGGCGGTTCCCGCTCCTCTCTCCTCTCCGGCTTCAGTTGCGCCGGCGAGGTCCTTCGCGGCAGCGGTTGGCGTCCCTTCGGTGGCGGCCCAGGGTTTGGCTCCCGTCTTCGGTGGAGCCGGACGGGACAACCTCGGGTGTCAGTATTCCTCGTTCCTTGGAGCGCCGGCCATCACTTTCCCTTCATCAGCGGTCGAGACTCTGGTCTCGCCTCTTCGTTGGGCTTTGATTGGCAAATTTTCTCACTCCCGTCCGTCCATTGACGCGGTGCGACGGGCCATGGAGGGCATGAAGTTCGCCGGGGCCGTAGACATCGGTTTGATTGACGGGAGACACATGCTTCTCCGTCCTAGTCTCGAAGTGGACTTCCTTCGTATTCGATCCCGAGAGCTGTGGATGGTCGCGAACGCTCCGATGAGGGTGTTCAGATGGGATCCCAGCTTCATTCCCAATCGAGAATCGGCCATCACCCCCGGTTTGGGTCTCCCTTTCAGGGTTACCTATTCACTTATTTGCTAGAGAAGCCATCTTTGCCATTGCCCAGGGGATTGGACAGCCTCTCCTTATCGATCGAGCCACGGCACAGCGCTCCCGCCCGAGCAAAGCTCGTGTTCTCATTGAGCTTGACTCAAGCAAACCTCTTCCCCCGAAGGTTCGCTTGATTCTTCCGCACGGCAATAGCGCTTGGCAACAAATCAAATACGAGCGTATCCCACTCTATTGCGACCACTGCTATCATCAAGGCCACTCGGTCGGAAATTGCAAGAGAAGGAAAGACAGAGAAGAGGTAGCCAACACTGGTAAAGGAAAGGAAAAAGAGGCGGAAGAATCTACGATTGCGGGAGAGGAGAGCAGCCAACCAACCATGCCAGATTCAGTTTCTGATTCTTCTAAGAGCAGTAGAGGAAGACGAAGAAGTAGAAAGCGGAAAAGTCAGGAGAAGGAGAACACCCAGCAAGAAGCGTTCGCCGGGATTGATTCCGGACAGACAAGTAGCAATTCATCGGAAAGACGGTTAGTGATATACCAACCACTGCTCCCAACGATTGTCGAGGTGAGTGAAGCGCAGGAGAAAGACGGTCATCAGCTGGGCGAGGTGGTCGCCTTCGACAACCCCGTAGGAGACTCGCAGAACCGATGGTCCGCCTTAGCCGAGGAGGTCAGGAAGGAGATAGGAACCGATCATCAGGATACTATTCAGCAAGAAGACACTCAGGCAGGAACTGTCCCCTTCAACTCGAAATCTCTGTTATCACCAAGCACCCCCAGGATTCTCAGATCGGCCACAAGGAGGGGCCTCAACCCCCACATTTAATGTTAAGAATGATGATTTGGAACGCGAGGGGCCTGGCTAATTCTCAGACCCTCAACCGTCTCAAGAGCCTCAAAGAGATGCATCGTCTTGTCATCCTTGCAGTGATTGAATCCAAAGTCGAAGAAGGGAAGTTTAATCATTACCGCCTCAAGCTCGGTTTTGATGGCGGATTTGCCAGCGGGAAGGATATCTGGGTGTTTTGGCATAAAGAGGTGGAGGCAGAGGTCGTTGCGGTTAGCACACAGGCCATTTCCATCATCTTCCGTCATCACCTCATCGCAGGTCCAACGCTCATGACCTTTGTGCACGGCAGTTGCCATCGGCGGACGCGAAGATTTCTGTGGGAAGAGCTGCTCCTCCTGCAAAGTCGCTTCCCCCAGTCCCCTTGGTTGTGTGGCGGCGACTTCAATGCCATCGCCTCGATGGCGGAGAAGAAGGGTGGACTCACTCCGTCGTCGGGTGCGATGTTTGAATTCAATCAGTTCGCTCTCGACGCTCAACTGTCTCCGATCGCTTTCTCTGGGAATGAGTTCACGTGGACTAACTCTCAAGAGGGAAACGACAATCAGCAATCCAGGCTCGACAGGATCTTCTCCAATCAACATTGGCGGGACAGCGTCCACGACTCCAGCGTCGTTCATCTGAACAGAGCAGAGTCGGACCACGCGCCGCTTCTCCTCGACATTCTCACAACCAAGCCGGAGCAGCACAGGAACTTTAAATACCTAGACTTCTGGAGCAAGCACGAGGACTTCGGGCGCGTCGTCTCGACCGCGTGGCTGTCGACTCATCACGACAACCCTCTGATACGGTTCGGACTCAAGCTGGCCGCAACGAGGAAGGCGCTCAGGATTTGGAGCCGCGTAGAGTTTGGCGATATTTTCCTCGCGCTCAAGCGAGCGGAGGCGGACGTCCAGCACGCCGAGATGGAGTTTGCTAGGTGTGGCGACCCCGGCAACCGTTCCGCGCTTAACGCGGCTCAGGCTCGGCTGAAGCAGTGTGCGCGTCACGAAACCAGTTTCTGGCGTCAGAAGGCTAGCATCCGGTGGGACTTGGGCGGTGACAAGAACTCCAAATTTTTTCATGACTGCGTGCGACAAAGGAGGAACTCCCTCACCATCCATCAGATTCGTGGAGTCGACGGCGTCGAAGTAAGGGGTCACTCAGATATTTCAACCGCGGCGGTGACCTACTTCTCTCGTCTGTTCGAGAAAGGCAGGATTATTGCGGATGCTGGGCTTCTTGGCGTCATCCCGCAACTGATCGAGGTTGAGGACAACAACGAGCTGATCAAATCCATCACCAGGGACGAAGTGGAAGCGGCGGTCAAGGCTTTGAGCAACGACAGTGCGCCGGGGCCCGACGGATTCTCAGGGGGATTCTACGACGCTTGCTGGGAGACGGTGGGCAGCGACGTCGTCAACTGCGTGGAAGCTTTCTTTGGTGGATGTCAATACCCGCGATCGATTTCCAGCTGTTTCCTGATGATGATTCCGAAGAACTCCAATCCTTCTTCTTTCGCGGATTTCCGCCCCATTAGCATCTGCAATTTCATTAACAAGGTTATCGCCAAGGTTATTGCTAATCGGATGGCTCCGCTTCTTCCTAGAATTATTTCCAGGGAGCAGAGTGGGTTCGTCCAGGGGAGGAGCATTGTTGACAATATCCTGCTTGCTCAGGAGTTGGTGAGCAAGATGGGTCGCGACAATCGAGGAGGCAACGTCGCGATGAAGATCGACATGGAGAAAGCATACGACAGGATGGATTGGCAGCACCTTATTTGGGTTTTGCGAAAGTTTGGTTTCTCGGAGGTGTGGATCGACATCTTGTTCCGCTCGGTTAGCAGTTCTTGGTTCTCGGTTCTCATCAACGGAGTCCCCTCGGGTTACTTCCGATCTCACCGCGGCGTGCGACAAGGAGATCCCCTGTCGGCCTCTCTATTCATTATTGCCGCGGAAGTTCTTAGTCGGAACCTAATCAATCTGGGAACCACCAGAAGTTTTGGCAGATACCGGATTACTAGTGGGTGTCCGCTCATCACGCACTTGTCATATGCCGACGATGTGCTTGTCTTCTCCTCTGGTGACAAGCGGACGGTGCAGAACATCAAGCAGCTCCTCGAGAGGTACCAGATTTCTTCCGGCCAGCGTATCAATGACAGGAAGAGTTGTATTTATACACATGAGGACAGTCCAATCGCGACGAAGGTGACGCTGGCGGAGTGCTCGGGTTTCCCCGTCTCCTCGCCTCCATTCAGCTACTTGGGTTGTCCGATTCACTACGGGCGGAGAAAGGTCGTCCTCTTCGAACCACTCATTTCCAAAATTCAGTCGCGGATCAGAGGGTGGCAGCACAACTCCCTCTCGATTGGCGGTCGGCTTATTCTCCTAAGACACGTGCTGTGTTCGATGCCGATTTACTCCTTGACTGCTTGCCAGCCGCCGAAGAGGGTTATTGAGGTATTAGAACAATCTTTCAACAGATTTCTTTGGGGTCATTCGTAGGTTGGCACGCGAACTCGATGGGCGAGCTGGGAGACAGTTGCGAGACCAACTGGGGAAGGGGGTCTCGGGATCCGCAACCTCGGCGACATGGTCATCGTACTTTCGGTTAAGCTGTGGTGGAGGGTTCGGACTGAGTCCTCCCTGTGGTCCGATTTTATGAGAGCGTCTTATTTCCCGCGCATTCATCCTTCTCTGGCAGGCGTCAACAACAATGCTTCTTGCGGGTGGCGTCGCCTCATTGCTGGTCGTGACAGTGGCGAGCGCCACATTCATGTGAAGCTCGGTCGTGGGGATGTGGACGCCCTGGCCGAGAACTGGACCGGTTCCTCGGCTTGGCCGCGCCAGGCGACGCAGCACCGCGGGCCGCTGCTGCAGGTCCGCCAGCTTCAGGTGGACGGGAGATGGGACCTGGAGCGGATTGCTGTCCTCTTCGGTCAGGCCGTGGCGGACGGAATCGTCGATAACGGCCTCCAGCTTTCTGACCAGGTGGATTCGTTCTTGTGGAGGCCGGACAGAGACGGGGTGTTCTCGACTCGATCGGCTTGGGAGGTTAGTAGGCTCGCCCTTCTTGGACCGTCTGGTCCGTTTCCAGTTTGGGGATCTCGTATTCCGGCCAAGTGGTCGATCCTTCTGTGGCGGGTGGTCAGACACAAGCTACCAACGGACGACTGGCTCCAGCAAGCCGGGTATGCGATCGCCTCTAAGTGTCATTGCTGCAACGTTCCTGATGTTGAGCACCTGGAACACACTTTCTCATCAGGACATCTCGCTAGCGGCCTTTGGGAGCTTTTCCAACATTCTCGCGGCATCTCCGGGGGGGGGGGGGGTTCGCTCCTGTCCCAGCGGCTGGCGGATTGGGGCAACGCCCGGACAGACATTAATGACACTACGGCGTCAGCGATCATCTGGGTTCTCTGGAAGAACCGCAACAAGTATCGATACGAAGGTTGTTCCCGCGCGTACTCGCTTCCCCAAATGGCTCGTGAAGTGAACAGGCAATGCGCGAAGGCTTGGGCCCCTCTTTGTTGGGTCGGGTCCAGCGTGGATGAGAGGGAGGGGCTTGGGTGACGCTTTGTGTCTCCAGGTTTTTTGTTGTTGGTTTTTGTGTTTTGCATGTGGCTAGGCTTATTGTGTCGGCCATTGGGAGTGGCGTGCAGTGCACTTTTGTGGCCCCCCGTGTAACCGCTTATTTGTTCACATGATATATAGTTATTGCTTTTCTCAAAAAAAAAAAAAAAAAAAAAAAAATATATATATATATATATATATATATATATATATATATATATATATATATATATAATATCTCCATGAAATCTAATTGAAACCCCAAAATTATCGATTCCTTGTGTATACCCTATTTGAATATATTTATGACTATACATAATAATATTTAATTGACAAAGATAATATACCAATAATAATAAAATAATATATATAATAATAACCTCAATAAAATAATAATAATAATAATGAAATTCAATAAAACAGTATTGGTGTATATATACCATTATGCGCAGTCTAATAATCTCGAAATGTACGAAGACCTATTTTATGCAAAAGTCACTGAATATCACTAATAATAATATTTATAATATTTAATTACGAATACTAGAAAATATTCATTAAATCCTTAAAACGAAATACAACACCCTCATATCAAATACTATCAACATGAATGTCGTTGGACGTGTTGCATGACTACATGGGCTCGGGCTCAGTTCGGGTCCAGTCCGAACTAAAATGGTATAACTGGTTTCCCTAAAACTCAATAATATAATATATAAATAAATAAATCTTCGGTAAAGGTTAAGTCGCAACTTGGTCTGGTTTTCCTAGTTAAGACATCACTATTGCTCGGTCTTTCCTATGGCTAATACACTAGCCAAAGCACGCCATGGCACTATCCATGCCACGATTTTCTAGTCACCGTGTACTCCAAAACTCCATCATGACTAAAATCCTTTACCGTAATAATTAACTAAATAATTATTTATAAAAATTCTAAAAATCACTATTTAATTCAAATAAATAAATAAAAATATTATCAAATTTTCGAAAAAAGGGGTTACACAGTGATAGCAGCCCTCCTTACGATCCACAATCGCAAGATTTTGAGACTGTCTTCGGCTATAAATTGGGTCTTTCTTTCCTGTAGGAAGTCAACAGAGCGGACTCCAGCGACGATTCCACCTGCTTGCGTCGGACCTCCTCATTCAACAAGCTACTTTTGACTGCCTCCATCATGACAACTCCATCAGGCGCGGAGTTGCTCACTGATACCACCAACGTCTCCCAACTTTCCGGCAGAGAACTCAAGAGCAGTAGGGCCTGAAGCTCATCATCAATCACCATCTTCATCGCAGACAGCTGATTGATGATATCCTGAACCTCGTTCAGATGTTGTGCCACTGGGGCACCCTCCGTGTACTTCGAGTTGACGAGTTGGCGAATAAGAAACGCCTTGTTGCCAGCCGTCTTCCTTTCATACAGCGAATGCAGCTTCTCCCATAATGCTTTTGCTGAACTCTCCATGGACACGTGGTGAAACACCGAATCATCCAACCATTGGTGGATGAATCCAACGGTCTTCCGATCCAGTCGTTTTCAGTCTTCAGCAGCTTTGTCCATTGGCTTTGCGTTGTCGCCCTCCGACGGAACATGCAAGTCCTTGCACCAGAGTAGATCCTCCATTCTTGTCTTCCAAATCGTCCAGTTTTCTCCTGTGAGGGTAATCATACGAGTGTTTATCTGCTCCATAGACATGGTTACCAGAACCTCCAAAGCTTTGATACCAGACGTTGGAAATCGGATATGCCCTCCTGCGCTCCGATACATTGTCTGAGACGTTGTCGCAGCAAAAACTTAGGCTAATCCACCTGAAATAACCAACCCCCGTCTAACGGACACCAAGCACAGATAAAGACATGTACATGGCGGTGATTATGTCACCTGGACAAATTCCAATCACCATAACTCAGATGAAATTACAAGATTGACAAAAATTAATGTTGAACCCTTTGCCCTAATCGGTTCAACCCCTCACCACACTTAAGAAGAAAAAAAAAATTATAATTGAAATCGCTCACCAACCCGTAGCAATCTCCCTAACTGAAATTGACGACCCCTCCATTAGATCTCTTCTTCCTTCTGTCTTGGATGGCGAATTCCTAAGAGCAAAGTGCGAAACTTTTTCTTAGATTTTCTATGGACGAGCACCTCAAATCTCCACTTTTTGTGCTGTGCTTTGTGCCTCCACCCTCACCCCATATATATAGGATGAGAAAAATCTATTTTAGTCATAATAGGATTTTTAAATAGGAAGCCCTCAAATAAGAATCCTACTACACATAAAATAGTCCATCAACATCCTATTTTAGATTATAATAGGATCTCTTAAATAGGAAACCCTTAAATCCTATTATATCTAAAATAGTCAAGCACTAATTATGGACATTCAAATCAAATATTTAATCAGATTTGGACTCCATAAATATGCTATTACCAAATCCAGACTGGACTCCAACGTTTGGGTCTCGAAATTATCCAACGTTAATGTCTGGGTCTTGAAATTACTATTAATCGGTCTACGTAAACATTGATTTTGAGATCCAAATTCTAACGTTGGACAATTTCAAAATTCAAACCCTAATATTCACTATTACGTGAGACCCTATTACTAAATATTCCTAATATATATTTTCGTCCATGTGTGTTTGTTTGCTCGAGAATATGTGTGTATGGTTACACCCACTCACACACTTGGATTACTGGCGCTACTACAGGTCCAATGTGCAAAAATGGCTGATTTTGTTTTGCTTATTTTGGTAGATCTTTTTGCGCATGACTTTTGTGGGGATTCATGATTCGCTGGTGAAACTATAGCATAATTGTGGGCATAGTCTTTCTTCTATCGTGCTCTCATGAGTATTTTTGATGAATCAAACTACATCATATTCGATTCTGAGCATGGTGGGTCACCCATTAGCGATATTTGAAACTGCATCAATTCGTGCTGGACACGGATATTGACTTCCATTGTCATCTTTCACTCAAAAAAGAAAAGGAAAAAAAAAGAAGGACTTTTTTAAGACTGATTGGCCTTGACCTTGATCTAAGAAAAAGAAAGCCTCCCATCAAGTATTAGTTGTAATTGTCATTTGGAGTGACACTTTTTTTTTTTTTGGCCATTATTGTAAAGTCAATACGTTAAGTTATTCGTTACTGTCATAGTATTTATAATTGTGTCACTACAAAATTTGACAGTTCTATCAAGATAATGGGTTGTCAAAATTTTTAACATATTTCACTACATAATGGATACATGATCGCACAAATTTTTTACAGTCTTGATAACATACATGACTACAGAAGAAAATTTCTACAGTTCTGACTGAACCCAGGATTTATGTTGGCTATCAAAAATTATATCGGTAGGACTGTCAAAATTTTTGATAGTCCAGTATATTGGTAGAGCTGTCAAAAAATTTGACAATCCTGTACACGTAATAGACAATCATTTAGTGAAAAAAAAGTTTGAATGACAAATTTACAAATATTTGTACAACTCTGAGTAACTTTTATATTGCCTTTATAAATTGTCAAAACGCAAATGTACAAAGGGCAGAAGGGGGACCGCGGTGCCATGTGTCCCTCTTTTATTGGTCAGGTTTCTGTCGCTGACGTTAGCACCTTCCTTGCTAATGTCAGTCACTCGAATCCGACCAATAAGAATAGAACACGTGGTACCACGGTTTAAACAGCGGCTACCTTCCGGTCTGTTAGGCAGTGTTAGTCTATTTGCAAACAATCGATGGAAAAACTCAGTTGCAATCCCTAAGAAGAGATGCAAAGAATGCAGTTGCAATCCCTAAAAAAGAGATGCAAATAATGCTGATTGCGTAGCCTAAACGATTAAATAAAAATCGAATCGCGTTTGCAATAGCGGTTCTCGAAGGCAACAAGAGATGATCAACAACAGTTGAGTCTCAGATTCTCGAAGGCAACAGAAAGAGGAAGGAAGAAGAAGAGCGGATCTCGCTGGGGTGTTGAACACCGGCGCTCAAAGCTATACCCGCAGTACGGATAAGCTCCCAGGAACCAGCAAGTTCAGGAGAACTTCTTGGAACGCTCGTAAGTCAATATTTGAGACTTGAACGGGCTTCCTGGACTTAACAGACTCCCTCAACTCTCTTCTTGGTGCATCTTTCAAAGGAGGCCAAGGGGCTCTATTTATAGAGTGGAGTTGAGACTTCACCTCTTCTCCTATCCGATGTGGGACTAAAATATCAATACTCAAAAATAGAGTTTGATATTTTAGATCATCCCACAATCAGCATAGAAGTGTGCCAGTCCACGCCTACCCCCCGAACCCTCCCGTGCATGCACGAGACATCTTGGAGTCCGCGTCCGAGTCCGAGTCCGCACAACAAAAATTAACTTGCATCCTTGTTGGATTTAATCCTTTTTCCTTCTAGGAAAATACTTCCACATGGCACAAACTTGTGCCCCACTACACCTCATGTGCACACCTCAACACAAGCAATACATTATATTGAGATACTCACCATTTGGTGTAGCCGATGTGGGACTATCTTTTCTAGTCCAAAGGCAAAAACACCAACATGCAGTACTGTTGTCAAAATTTTCTCTGTTAGAACTACTAACTGGTATCTCTTGTTTTGAGGTTCTTAAATAGAAAGATTAGCGAAGATCGACACCCAAAGAAGAAAAAGGAAGAGTGAAGTGAGAGGATGACTAGAAGCAAACTGAGGGGCCCAATCTCCAAAATAAGGTGTTTGGTGACAAGGACCATTCTTCTGGTCCTGGGTGGGTGGGTGGGTTAGTGGTGCGACCCTTTAATAACATGCCAAGGTCTCACTCTCGTGAGCCCACCCCATGCACACACATCATCCCTTTGACTGAAGCGACCAAACTTTGTGTTAGAGTCATGGATGTGGACTCATGCTACACTACAACTATACTATGCTATGGCCAAGGAAAAAGGAGAGTGGAATGGAAGTGTAGTGTACATGATCTCCAAATTTATTAGGCAATGGCCATGTCGATGTTGATTTTATGTTTGAAAGAGTAAAGAAAGGAGCAATTGACTTTCGGAAGGGGCCCTAACCTCTTCTCATGTTAGTAAAGCAATATGGTCATTAGTTAGTAATCAGAGCCATCTTTTGTAAGCCAAAGATAAATTATTTAAATGAAAAACCTTCGTATTTTAAAATAAGTTTTTGAGTTACAACCCACTTATTTTATCATAGTTTAACGTGCGCTCCCACCGAATTATGATAACGTATGAAACATCCACTTTTAACAGAAATATAACTAACAATCAACTTCTCTGACCCACCATTTAAGTGGGGTACACCATGCATTACGACCAAAATACCTTAAATAAGTGGGATACACCTTGAAGTATGATAAAATAAGTGAGATGCAACTCATTTTTTTTTTTTTCATATAGGTCAAAGGAGTTAATTGTTAGTCATTGACGGTTTCCATTAAAATAAAGAATTGTATGCATTATGGTAATTCGGTGGGGTGCATCTTGAATTATGGTAAACAAGTAGGAGACAACTCAAAATTTTCTGTTAAAATAAATGTGTCACGAAGCGAATTGGATCTTCTTCTTTTTGAACATTTTTGAGTTGTCCCTACTTGTTTTACATAATTCAATGTGCACCCTACCGAATTACCATAATGTATGAAATTATCCACTTTTAACGAAAATCGTCAATGACTAACTGTCAACTCCTTTGACCTCCCATTTAATTGGGTGTACCTTAACTTATGACCAAAATATCCTCAAATAAGTGGGGTGCACCTTGAATTATGGTAAAATAAGTGAGCTGCAACTCAAAAAAAAATTTATATAGGCTAAAGAACTGTTAATCATTGACGGTTTTCATCAAAAGTGGGAGGTTAATGCATTATGGTAATTCGGTTGGCCGCACATTGAATTATGGTAAAATAAGTGGGGTGCAACTTAAAATTTCTCTTTTTCTATTATATATAATTTTGACATAAACTTGTGTGCGTGCACACGTACGCGCGCAGCGCACACACGCCCCCCAACCCCCCCCCCCCCCCCCCCCCCCCCCCCCCCCCCCCCCCCCCCCCCCCCCCCCCCCCAACACATATATATATATATATATATATATATATATATATAGAGAGAGAGAGAGAGAGAGAGAGGCTCGGCCCTGAACCAGTGCAAGTGGTGCGAACGAACAGGGCCCTCTAAATGTAGAGGGCCCATAAATTTTTTTTTCCCTATTTAAGCTTAAATATTTGTCTTTAGGCATTAATAATATAATTTCATTAGTAGTATCCATTGGATAATGTTCAATCTTAGCTCAATTGGTAGAGTGGAACATATAGGTTGTTGGTTGGTCCCTTCTTAAGGGACACAGTTCGAATCCAAACTTAGTTATTGTCGGTTTTATACGTTTTTTTAATTTTAGTTTATATGTGTTTTCATTGTAGCTCCTAGTTCAAATAAAAATTGTGCTATGTTATAGCTCCTTCTACTTTTTTCCACATTTTTTTATACTAATTTTTATGCTAAAAATTGGTCACTTCATAAGGGACACAGTTCGAATCCAAACTTAGTTATTGTTGGTTTTATACGATTTTTATTTTAGTTTATATGTGTTTTCATTGTAGTTCCTAGTTCAAATAAAAAAAATGTGCTATGTTATAGCTCCTTCTTCTTCTTTTTTCCACATTTTTTTATTAATTTTTATGCTAGAAATTGATCATAAAAGAAGTCACGATCCGATCCCAAATAATTGGATCGAACCGGATCAAGCCCAGCCTGCACCGTTGTTGAGACGGCGGGCAGTAAGCTGTTCCATTAGCAGGTAACCATACAACAACAACTATATTTGTCACAACTCAAATTCGAAAAGGAAACTTTATTAAACTTTGAAATGAAATACAACTGGAAAATGTACTGAAATAAATAACAGAGTTTGAAATAAACAACAATGCTTAAAAAGAAAATATATCTATCAGCCGGATCATCGGCCTCAGTCCCAACGTCCTCCAATGGGGACTCTGGCAGCACTACAGGGTACATAACATGGTCGTAGTAGCTGCTGTACAACAGCTCAGCATCCTCAATATCCCCTAAAATGTATCTCCAGTCAGGAGGGAGCAAAGTACAATTCATGCTAATTTAAAACAGATAAATGAATAATAGAATCAAGCACTTTTAAACAGTTTAGAAATTGAACAGTTTTCTAGCAGTAAAACAGTGTGATGTGAATAGGCAATGAATATGACCGGCTTGGGATGATTCAGTAGTATCCTGTTGATACGTTACGGCTTATCCCCGTGTGTAAGAGGGGTAAGCTCACACAGTTCTAAGTTACAGTGGATTTGGTCATAAACATTACTCTATTCCCCCAGTCCCCAATCAGTACAGTAGTCACAATCAGTACTCTCATAGAGAGTTTCGTGTTTGCATCGTGGTTTAAACTTGCAGTAAAGCGATTAATAAAATAACTGTAAAACTAACACAAACTATACTTGCCTCAAATGGATTGACTGGAGAGGATGAAGACTTCGAGATGGAAATTCAGAATCGTCCTCGAATTCCTACATTCGAGAAATTGACTCAGATTCCAGGGTTACCAATCTAGCTACGCTAGTTGAAATCTCTATTTGTGTCCTAATCCATTTTAATTCTTATTTAACAAAACACAAGCTGGATTACGATTATCGGTGCGTTGAATTTAATACGAGAGAAAAGATCATTTTAAACTTTGCAATTTGGAAAACTCGTCGATATTAATTTAATTGATTAAAACTTTGTATTTTAGTAACTATAAGTATAAAACTAATTTCTTATTTTAGTGAGAAATACATGATCGTTGTTAATATTAAAACTTGTAGGTTTTAGGTGAGAAAATCTTTATTAATTTTATACGAAAATACTTTTATTAGATTTATTCGTACGCTACAAAAACTCGCAAAATTAGCAATAACCAAAAAAAACCAACGCTACGAAATTACAGTTACAGAACCAACAACCAGCTGGGCTTATGTCCATTACAATTTATTTACATAAATTGAAATAAGACAAAACTGCCGTTAGTACTAAACTTTAAATAAATTAAATATGAATAAAACTAAATGATAAAAATTAAAGTAGTTATTTATCGAGTCTCAGATATGGTCCAATCGTCAACTAGGCTAATGCCTCAACGTCCGGGCGAAGCCGGTTTCGTTTGCACTTAGCCGGGGCCCACTGACCGATACGGTCGTCGCCCAAAATATTTAATATAATATTTCCGAAATCTATTTTAAAATCATTTTTAAAATATAATTAAATTTACGAAAAAAATTTGGCAGCATTTCCTCTATTTTTGGTCAACCCAAAACTGGGAAATATGTCGATAATTTTCCTGCAAATCCCAAACCAGGGAATCCCAAAATATATATATATATAAATAATCCACAACCAATCCACAGATTAATTCGGAACGACCCGAAACAATTTCGGAAGTCCGAATCCAACCAAAACGTCATAGCACAACACCGGAAATATCCGGAAGCCAAAATATACCAAAATCCAATTTTCGAAAAGTTCCAGAAAATCCAAACAATCAACAAAACCTTTCCGAAGGTTCCGAAAAATGCGACGTCGCTAAAAACCGAATTCCCGGGAGGGAATCGGGGACCATTCTCATCACAGACTGTATGAAAAATAAAATGGGACAGGGGTTATACCTCGGGTTGCTCGGCTAGAGCTCTCAGATGATAGAGTAAAGAAAGAATAATCCGCGAACAGCAGGTCGGGATCAGCCGAAACGCTGGACAGCGCTGTACGATGCCGCGAAAGCGCGGAGGAGACGCTGCGGAAACGCCAAAGAGGCACCGAGAACCGGGGTCGCCGAAACCGCGAGCTAGGGCACGCGGACAGAGCGCACGTGGGTCCGGGGAAGCCGGGGAGCCGCGGGGAACCGGAGAGGGGTGCTGTCGGGGTCGAAGGGGGTCGGCCAGAGGGGGTTGGCCGGAGCTGCGCGCTGGAGAGTCGGGGCACGCCGGGGGACGCGCTGGGGCGGAGTCGGCTGCCGCTGCTGGGGGCGGGCCGAAGCTGGCCGTGCGGGGAGGGGCCGGCGAAGGGAGCGGGGCCGGGGAGTCCGCGGAGAGGGGGCGCCGACGGGTTGGATTGGGTCGGGGAGGAAGCCGGGGAGCTGCGGAGCTCGGATCCGCGAGCTACTCAGAAGAGGAGGGGAGTTTGGTGAGGAAGAACGTTGCTCGGGAGAGAGGGGAGTTCTCTTCTGTTGAAGAGTTGTGAAAGAGTGGATTGGGAAAGAATGCTTAAGTAAAGAAGTGGGTTTAGAGTTTGTGGTGGGGAGGAAAAGAATGGAGAGAAAGGAGGGGAGTTGGGTGAACGTGTGTGTGAGGGAGAGTAGTGAGGAGAAATGTAGGGGAGTGCTGGTCCTTCGTGGATCAGCTCCACAATTTTTTTTTAATAAACCAAAGTCCAATCAGAATTAAGAGAGAAGGGTTCAGGTCTGGGTTCGAATCCAAAAATCCCTGTTAATTTTCGAAATTAATTTTAACACTAAAAATAATACTAAAAATATAATAATAATAGTAGAACACTAACATTAATTTATATAACAAAAATTGGGTTTCACAATCTTCCCTCCTTAGAAAATTTCGTCCTCGAAATTAAAGGCAAGGTTAGGGGTTACCTTAAGTCTCAAACAGGTACGGGTACTGCTCCCACATCTGGTCTTCTCGCTCCCAGGTCGACTCGTCTGGTGAGTTATGCCGCCACATCACTCTGACTATCGGCGTCACGGTGTTCCGGGTTCTCTTCTCCCCTCGGTCCAATATCGCCACTGGCTTCTCCGGCACTGTGAGGCTGGGTCCAATCTTCAGCTCTAAATGGTCCAAGATATGGCTCGGGTCCGGGATGTAGCGTCTCAGCTGCGAGACATGAAAGTCGTTGTGGACGCCTTCGAGACTTGGGGGTAGAGCCACCCGATAAGCCACTTCTCCAATCCTGTTAAATACTTCAAATGGACCAATGTACCTGGGGCATAGCTTTCCTGCTCTGCCGAACCGGATGGTTCCTCTGGTAGGAGAGATCTTCACAAACACACTGTCGCCTTCTTCAAACTCCAAAGGCTGTCTGCTGTTATCAACCCAATGCTTCTGTCTGTCTTGGGCAATCCTGAGCTTGTCTCTGATCATTCTCACCTTTTCTGCTGCTTCGGTCACCATCTCAGGTCCAAGCAACACTCGTTCTCCGACGTCATCCCAAGCAAGTGGAGTGCGGCAACGACGTCCATAGAGTGCCTCAAACGGTGTCATACCGATGCTGGCTTGGTAGCTGTTGTTGTAAGAGAACTCTACCAAGTGCAAATGGTCTTCCGAAGACCCTCCAAATTCCAGGACGCATGATCTCAACATATCTTCTAGCGTCTGGATTGTTTTCTCTGATTGCCCGTCAGTCTGGGGTGGTAGGCGGTGCTGAACTTCAGTTGTGTTCCCAAGCTGTCATGCAAACTCTTCCAAAAGTGAGAGATAAATCTAGTATCTCTGTCAGATACGATACTTATCGGAACTCCATGAATCCAGGTAGATGTGCCGTATGTACAGTGCTGCCAACTTCTCGGTGGATAAACCAACCTTGAAGGGGATAAAGTGAGCTGACTTCATCAGTCGGTCCACAATAACCCAAATGGCATCCTTTTCTCATTGGGATCGAGGCAGTCCCGATACAAAATCCATCGTTATGTGCTCCCATTTCCACTCCGGAATGTCAAGCGGCTGCAATAACCCTGCTGGTCTCTGTCTGCTAGCTTTAACTTGCTGATAAATTAAACATCTAGCCACATACCTGGATACGTCTTTCTTCATTCCGTACCACCATACTATAGTTCGCATATCCCGGTACATTTTGTTGGCTCCTGGATGTATAGAATACTGCGACTGGTGCGCTTCTTGCATCAGTTCGTTCCTCAGTTCGCCAGTTGGTACGCACAGCCTCGTACCATTCTTTAGTGCTCCGTCGCTGGCGATTGAGAATCCTTCAAGTGTTCCCGCCAGCTCTTGATCTCTAAGTTTGCAAAGCGTCTCGTCTTGGAATTGTGCCTCCTTGATTCTGTCCATAAGACTTGAACGCACTTGCAACTGCATCAATGATGATTCATCTCCTGGTATGATGGCTTCTCTTCCCAGTTTCTTCATCTCCTCCTCGGGCAGTACAATCTCCAATCCAATCTTCTCCATGTCCTCCAGCAAATGACGCTCCTTGGTCAAGAACATTGCCATCGGGTATCGACTAAGTGCATCTGCAACAACATTAGCCTTACCCGGATGATACTGCAGGTTGATATCAAAATCCTTCATCAGCTCCAGCCATCGTCTCTGTCTCATGTTCAGCTCCTTCTGAGTGAAAACATATTTCATACTTTTGTGGTCTGTAAATATTTCCACTCTCTCTCCATACAGGTAGTGCTTTCATAGCTTCAAAGCAAATATCACCGCTGCCAGCTCCAAATCATGTGTGGGATAGTTCTTCTCATGAGTCCGTAATTGTCTAGATGCATAGGCAATTACTTTCCCATGTTGTTGAAGAACGCAACCCAATCCCTTATCGGAAGCATCACTATAGATTGAGAAACCGTCGGTACCTGCGGGTAGCGTAAGTATCGGCACAGTTGTAAGCCTCTTCTTCAGTTCCTCAAAAGCTGACTGGCAAGCTTCAGACCATATGAATTCCTCGTTCTTCCTGGTAAGCTTCGTCATTGGTTCAGCAATCTTGGAGAAATCCTTTACGAACTTCCGGTAGTAGCCAGCTAAACCCAAAAAGCTTCTGATCTCTGCAACCGAGCTTGGTGCAGTCCACTTCTCAATGGCAGCTATCTTCTTTGGATCCACCGAAATTCCTTTTCCTGTGACAACATGGCCCAAAAATTCCACTTTGTCTAAAAAGAATTCGCATTTGGATAGCTTACCATAGAGCTTCTCCTTCCTCAAGGTGCTCAGCACTTTCCTCAAGTGCTCCTCATGTTCTTCCTCAATCTTCGAGTAGATCAGTATGTCATCGATGAAGACAACAACAAACTGATCCAAATATTCATGGAAAACCTTGTTCATGAGGTTCATAAATACCGCAGGAGCATTTGTCAGTCCAAACGGCATGACCAAGAATTCAAATTATCCATACTTGGTGTTGAACGCCGTCTTGGGGATATCCTCATTCCTGACCTTGATTTGATGGTAGCCAGATCTGAGATCTATCTTCGAAAATACCTTGGATCCACTCAGTTGATCAAACAGGTCGTCGATCCGGGGCAGGGGGGTACTTGTTCTTGATGGTGATGTTGTTCAGCGCCCGGTAGTCAATGCACATCCGCATGGTTCCATCCTTCTTGGACACGAACAAAATTGGTGCTCCCCAGGGTGAAGCCCCGTCTCTGATAAAACCTTGTGCCTTCAGCTCGTCGATATAATCCTTCATCTCCTTGGCTTCCTTGGGGTTGACTCTATAGCATCCTCGAGAAATAGGGAAAGAGCCGGGTACTAGATCTATGGTGAATTCCACACCTCGATCTGGCGACAATCCTGGAAGACTATCTGGAAAGACGTCCATGAATTCTGCTATGATAGGATGAGGAGGCCCGGGTTCTTCGGTGATTGAGGAGTAGGTGACACTCTTCATATCTTTCGGAGCCCGAGAGATTTCAAACTCCGGTTCTCCTGGTGGGCTGAAGATTACACATCCCCTGTGACAATCTATCAGCGCATGCTGTTCACTTAACCAGTCCATCCCTAGGACTACATCATAGTTGGGCAGGGGCATCACTAGTAAAGGTGTTAAGAACTGATGGCCGGAGATAGTTATGGGACAATTACAAGCCTCAGTGATGGGTATGGGACCACCACCAGTCATAACTCTACTAATCACCTTGCTAAGTCCCGTATCTAGGTGGTGTACAGAAATAAACTCTAATGATATAAAACTGTGTGATGTACCCGAATCAAATAATGCTAGAGCAGGATGTGAAAACACATAAATGGAACCTGTGATGACATCAGCGGTGGGTTCCTGCTCTGGTTCCTACTCATCAGCTGCTAGGGCAAAAGCTCGCCCGGTCTTCCGCTGGTGCTGTCCGAACCGTTGTTGCTGAGTAGGTAGGGGAGCTCTTTGCTGATTGGTTCTGGTCCGGTGGACTGACGAGGGGCAGTCCCTCACTTAGTGGGCGGCAGACCCACAGACTAGGCAGTGTCCTAGCCTCTTCCTGCATATGTTCGACTGATGTCCCGGTCTCTTGCAATATTCACAGACTGGGATCTGCCTCTGAGGCGACTTGTCATTAGTCCTCGCCTGATGGTGCTGCTGCTGGTGGTGCGAAGGCCTGTTGTTGTTGTTGTTGTTGGGCCTTTTCTGGTTACCCTAGAAGTTGCTAGTTCCAGGATACTCCCTCTTGGATCGAGAAGGCTGGCTTTTCTCCACGTCCTGAGCTCGGATCAGGATCCTCTCATATGTTTTAGCGCCACCTGCGATCACAGGGGTGCGAATCTCTTTTCGTAATCCATACCTGAATCGTTCAGCACGATCCTTGGGGTCAGCTACCAGGTTCTGGGCAAAGCGGCTAAGTCGGCCGAACTCTACCGCATATTCGCTGACCGTCATGTTCCCCTGCTTTAGGTCCTGGAATTGCCTTTCCATATCCCGTATCTCCGATGTTGGAAAGAACTTCCCGCGGAACGGTCTCTTGAAGGTGTCCCAGTCGAGCTGCTTGTCCTGGAGTCGGGGTTCATTCTGATACCAGATGCTCGCCACATCCTGTAGCTGGAGTCCCACTGCTTCGGTCTTGAGGTCCTCTAGGAGTCGAGCGACGCTCAAGAGACGCTCCATGCTGTCTAGCCATTCATCGGCGTAGATGATACCCTCGGTTCCTTTGAAAGGTCGAGGGCCTTGCTTCTTAAAGCTCTCTATATCTCCAACCTTCATGTAATTATACGCCTCTAATCAAAAGAATGGCCTTAATGATATAAATCTTAACTCCTGAATTATGCTTACCTTGGCAGGTCGTGGCTCCGATGAAGTGGTTCCTCCTCTTTCGAGGGCAGCCATAGCCACGTTGTGGGCATTCTCCAAGCCTTCTCTCATAATCGCGATCTGCTCGCGATAGGCTGCAGCTTGGGCTGCAGTATGTTCTCGATGAGCTTCAGCTTGGGCTCTCTGGGCTTTGAGCACTCCACATAGCATGCCCACTAGATCAGTGGGATCCATGGGTACTGGTGGGGCAGCTGGTACAGACACTACCGCAGGGATCTGCGGCTCAGCCCGGGGAAGTGTAGGGTTTGCCGCTTGAGAAGTAGTGGCGTAAGCGCCGCAGAGTGCTGGAGATTGGTGGGGACGGTCGGTCAGCTGCAACGGTGAAGGGTCTGGACGTGCTGGGAGAGATGGGGTGTGTTCAGATGATGACACCTCATCGCCAGCAGGGGTGGTCTTTTTCTTGGTCATAATCTGGAAGGTTTAGGGTACAAACATAAGCAAGGTATCCTACCAGTCTATAATCAAACAAAAATATTTATTTATATATAAATCAGACCTATGTTGTGATAAATTAATGTTCTAGTGTTCTAATTGTTTCTAGGTATGTTTTTCTAAGTTGTTGTATTCGAACCTGCATGGGCCACCACTAAAAATATGTCACGACCCGATCCCAAATAATTGGATCAAACTGGATCATGCACAGCCTGCACCGTTGTTGAGACGGCGACAGTAAGCTGTTCCATTAGCAGGTAACCATACAACAACAACTATATTTATCACAACTCAAATTCAGAAAGGAAACTTTATTAAACTTTGAAATAAAATACAACTGAAAAATGTACTAAAATAAATAACAGAGTTTGAAATAAACAACAATGCTGAAAAAGAAAATCTATCTATCAGCCGGCTCATCGGCCTCAGTTCCAACGTCCTCCAATAGGGACTCTGGCAGCACTACAGGGTACAGAACAGGGTCGTAGTAGCTGCTGTACAACAGCTCAGCATCCTCAATATCCCCTAAAAATGTATCTCCAGTCAGGAGGGAGCAAAGTACAATTCATGCTAATTTAAAACAGTTAAAATAAATAATAGAATCATGCACTTTTAAACAGTTTAGAAATTGAACAGTTTTCTAGCAGTAAAACAGTGTGATGTGAATAGGCAATGAATATGACCGGCTTGGGATGATTCAGTAGTATCCTATTGATACGGTACGGCTTATCCCCGTGTGTAAGAGGGGAAAGCTCACACAGTTCTAAGTTACAGTTGGATTGGTCATAAACATTACTCTATTCTCCCAGTCCCCAATCAGTACAGTAGTCACAATCAGTACTCTCATAGAGAGTTTCGTATTTGTATCGTGGTTTAAACTTGCAGTAAAGTGATTATTAAAATAACTGTAAAACTAACACAAACTATACTTGCCTCTGTCACGTCCCGATCCCGGAGGATCGATAACTAGCCACTGGGCGTGATGCCGTACAAGTCTAGATTGCACTTGTACAAGGCAAAACCATTACAGTTCCTGGTAGTTCTCAGAAAACATCGACAATGCAGCGAAACCAAGCAGATAGATTGAAGTCACACAATTTATATAGAATGTATCTCTTTATTGATAATCAAAATAGATTACAAGACTCGCAGCGGAATACAGAGTTTACAACTGTTTACAAGACTTTTGAATAGCCAACTGAATGTATACACTTGCCCTTTAGGCTACAAATAAATATACCGACTTCTTTACAATGAACTTGCCAATATGGCTACAATCTCACTAGTATATCTGAGTTCCACTGTTCCATACATTATGTCCCGTATAGCAGAAGACATCGTCTTGAAAGAAGAGCTTCTGCACACCCATCCGATTCATCGATGCCAAGCACTGATTCACAGGATTTCCCCCAAGCAAACACCTGTAATATTGCCCACAACGTGGGTCAGTACATCATCAATGTACTGGCGAGCGGTGCTGGCCCAACTCACCTAAGAAGACAACACTAAGTAATCATGTTACAGAACATTATTAACAGTGGTCTTTCTTGTTGCCTTAGGGTCAATTTCATGTTATAGCCGACAAGAAGTAAAACATACAAATCTCATAGCCAACATAATTTAAAGCATACTGTTATCACCCTTTGGTGATTCTTACCCACGGTCGTGTACCCATCCCTGTACATTTATAATACTTACTCTGCCTGCACAAGACATTGTTAGAAACAATATCATGATTCAATATGAATATCACCGTTCAGGTGATTCTTACCAACAGCCGACATCCTCCCTTGTATTTGAGTAATAACTTACTCTGCCTGCATAAGACATCATTAGCACCTGACCTATCTATATGAAGGTCACTGGCGACACGCCATCCTGGACCGTCTTACAGGTATACAGCGCCCTTGCCAGTGCAGGTAGCTAGCCCCACTGCAAGTCCTGTATACCGTGCTACTACTTCAGCACTGCCACTACTTCGGCATTGGTTTCCCCTAGGACGAACCGGGTTCCATGGCCCAGGAATACCGTTCGAGAAACCACCTTGTCGACAAGTTGTCCATGACCATGCAACTATATGCAACTTATCTAAGAAGAAAACATATAATGCATGATAAGGAAAACTAAGCAAAACCATCATTCTCATTCGTATTGCCATCTTGCCATCTAGCCATCTTGCCTTGAGCCAATGCTCACATTATCATCTGCCCAATCCAGGGTCTTGGCGTAATCAACATTCTACGTCGGCGACAGGATATTAGAATGTTGTTACCCAATGCCTTGCCATATCTTTGATACCAAACATCTTTCCAACCAAACTCAATGTACTCACCGCCCAATTCCTGGGACTTAGCATCTGTTTGGCATTCATTCATTTGAATGCAATTCAAGCATACTCACTGCCCAGTTCTTGGGTCTTAACATCTGTATTGCCATCTATTCATTGAGCCAACGCTCGATATACTCACCGCCCAAGTAATTGGGACTTTGCCTTCACCTGTCATGTAATTCATCGCAACAGCGTACAAGCATACAATTCATTTAGCCACAACAGTTTATGTTCAGGTGATTATTATCTTTCATTATCTTTCCAAATTCCACGCAAGGTGTTATTGAGCAATTCAACAAGAAACATAGCATACTATCCTCATTTTAAGCGTGAAGCTAAAGGATCTTTGAAGGGTTCAACACTACTCACATTCATAGGACGATTCCCGCCACGATCGCATAGTCTTCCAAGCGATCCTTCGTATAATCCCAAGTCCAACAAGGCTTCATCGAACCAACCATCCAACATAAGGCATCTT
The DNA here is from genome assembly GCA_029216955.1 of Iris pallida. Taxonomy (NCBI): domain Eukaryota; kingdom Viridiplantae; phylum Streptophyta; class Magnoliopsida; order Asparagales; family Iridaceae; genus Iris; species Iris pallida. Next base: position 3,280,152 of record JANAVB010001400.1, read on the forward strand.
GCGGGTCGGGGCACTACAATATATACCACCCAGAAAAAGTTTCGTCCTCGAAACTTAAAACAAAACTCATCCCCAAAACTTCAACCAAGCTTTCATGAAACTTCTCTACAATCAACTTGCACCATCTAATATTTCTTCGCAATCTTTCGATTGATTTCAAGTAATGTACCGTCTCGTTACAGCATCCCAATTGATTCAACATAGTTTACTATCTTTGATCTTTCCTCCGACACTCATGCAAATCCTTAGCACATGATAATCCTTCCCGTGGCTTCGTTTGAATTCAGCATACCACTTAGTTGGAATCATACACATATTTTAGGCGTCTCCGAAATACATGCACTTCAGCCAAGTTCAGTGATAGAGAAAACGAACGAGCTACGGTGTACCTTCCTTTTCGAACATCAGTAATTCTTTTTGAGCATCTCGTATAATCCCACTTGGTTTATTCGATACTCCAACCAATTGATAACACAATAGATGTTGCCAATTCAAATCAAGATATTTTCCTCAACCGATCCAACATTTTCCGAAGTATTCAGACTTAGATGTATCAAGTATTCCTTTCAAGTTCATTGTCATCCATGCCACCAAAGTTGATAACTCCTATTGCCACCTTTCATTTTAATACCCCAATTCTCATTGATCAAATCTTGTACTCATCATCGTTCCCATCCATACACTTTGTTTGCAACTTATAAATTTCTCGATCATGATTCATCCATCAAATTGTACCATCATCCCACTCTAGTAACATTTCTCATTGTACTCAAATATTTCTTCGTATTGATCAAGCCAACATATTATCCTCTCGCATAGGCAACTATCATATTCCAGCAACATTAATTCTGAGGGTCATCCATATTCACTTTCGCCGATCTCGGCTACATGCACTATCCAATTCCGTCATTACACTTATCCTCAATCTTGATCCGGTCAATAAAATTATTCCAACTATCTCAAAGTACTACCAACAATTTTCGCAGCTCAATATCAATCAACCAATCCAACCAGTTCTAACAATTCCCAATATTTCAACCAAGGCAACTCAATTTCCGAAACCAACATGATCCGTCATCCCATCCAACATTATAACATCAAAATTTCCCAAATATCTATTCCATTCCAAAGCCTACCTTCCAACACATCTTATTCATTCCAACTATACTCACGCAACACCAATAGGGACGTCCTACGGTTTTCCAATTAGTCAACTTAGCATACAATCAAGTCTCTACGGTCAGCTAATCTAAGCTAAACCAGACATTCAGCTAACCCATATGAGATGAGTAGCTATCAGGCACATACTTATCTCTTATCTTAGAGGCAACCAATTCTCAACATAGGGCAACTCTATGGTCTGACCAACTTAGGGACATGGGACGCCACCCCAATCTTATGAACTTATACCCAACACGGACAACTGAAGAACATAGCCAACCAATCTGAGACTTAAGCAAGCAACCAACAATCTAGGCAACAAACCGACACTCTAGGCAACCAGCCAACAATCTAGGCAACCAACCGACAATCTAGGCAACTAGCCAATAATCTAGGGTTAAGTCTTTCTACCCGTACTCATACTCGAGTCATACCCAACGAAGTCTCATTCTAGACTTACCCGCAACCGACCAAATCTATCCGACAATTCTATCCAACAATCTATGGGTCAATCTCGAAGCTATCATATAAAACTCCTCAATAGAATATTCAACTTTCAATTTCCATTTGCATAGACATAGCATCTGTTCGATCCAACTTGTATCCTCATATCGTACTCAAATTGTCTATTCAATCGGGTCAACTATTTCGAGTCATCATTCGACATTGCTATCTCAATAGTTTATCACCTATGATCTCTTCCTACGGTCTCTTCGCGACATAATCGTTTCCCACATTCTTAGATCATCGATACGGTCCGTACTCTTTTAACCAACAAAAATCAGGCAACTATAATTATATTTCTTCCGAGGCATCATTTATAAATTTTTTAACACCAACACGGACATCTCTTAGCAATTCACGTTAACCATCAATATTAGTTTTGTATCATCTCCTTATGATTCCATAAGAAGATTTACTATTTATGTACCGATCCAATCTCTATGGCACCGATCATCTAGCATTCTTACTTCGATCATCCAATTGCATATGACATAACTTAATTAGCTAAGTCATAATCCCACAATTCTATATCCCACCAAACTTGTTATCCATGCGACAACATCATCTATTGACAGGGTCTATTACATATCGCTGCACCTCAATACTTATTTGTATTCCAGCCATTCGACTCTCGTAAGGAGCATCTATTCTTTCAGGCATCAAGGGACAAGTATCCATTCTCTATGCCTCAAAATAGTCCAGGGTCATAACTTGTTAATTCGGGACACATCAAATTCTCTCAAGCCCAACTGCACATCGTGCTAAGATTATCTATTCCTCAAGCCCATTACTTTCTACTTTTCGGTCGTTGATGCAACTCTCTCTGCATCTTCTAAATCATTTGCAACATCCCGATAAGCGTCTAACATTACCATCAATTTTGTCGATATCCAACATGCAATTTTTTTTCTTATACTCAATTCCAACATCATTCAATATTCGGTCCATAGTTATTCCCGCAAAATCATTCGATAGCAACACCACACTATCGTTACCAAGTCTACCATCCTTCTACCCAACTGATTCAAGTACTCGCCTGAATCTAAAATTCTTTTCTTTCCCAACCAAGGCATCATTTCATATTCTCAATTCTCTTATTACCCAACTTAATGCTAACCGACAAGGTCTAGCGATGGTTCATCTGAACACATCAAAATCTCACAACGGTCATCCAACTTAACAATCAAGGAACACGCCTAGCCAACATGTATCAATCGTAAGCTCAGCTACGATTCGATACCACCCACTACCTTATAGGTAACGCAATCACAAAATCATAAACACATCAAGGGTCAAGGGACATCTTATCACGACAAGGGTATATGTAATATACCACTCAGAGCTCAAGTCATTCCAAACACAATATTCCTTCGCATCAAACCAACGTCTAACATGGACAATCCATCCTGCAGTGGTTATGCTGACCACAAATACCGACTCATGATTCTGTTGGTTCCCATTCACTGAAATCCATGCACATTCTGTTCCAACATACCAAGCCATCACCCACGGTCGATTGCTGCATAACAATCGACTCAAAGAATCCCACACATAAGACATCCAGCATACATCACAAACTTACGCATCGCATCATTTTTATTCTTTTTGGTATCTTTTTAAAAATTCAACAAAGCACACATATCACAGCCCACATATTTAGACTTATTGTATGGAACACCCAGTGAGAGGTTAGAATGATCAACGGACTTTCAGTCAAGGGAACAACATAGAATAGTTTGGAAGCAACACAGAATAATCGCAGAAGCACTATGAGTCATCATCGAGGCAACTTTGATTTTATCGCGAAAGCAACTTGAGTATTTGCGGAAGCAACTTTGATTCACCGCGGAAGCAACTTTGAATAATCGCGGAAGCAATCTTTGAATCATCGCGGAAGCAGCTTAGAATCATCTTAGTAGCAACATTGATTCGAAACAAATCGAATAGGAATCCAAGGACGTAAAGCCGTGCTCTGATACCATTATGTCACGCCCCGATCCCGGAGGATCGATAACTAGCCACTGGGCGTGATGCCGTACAAGTCTAGATTGCACTTGTACAAGGCAAAACCATTACAGTTCCTGGTAGTTCTCAGAAAACATCGACAATGCAGCGAAACCAAGCAGATAGATTGAAGTCACACAATTTATATAGAATGTATCTCTTTATTGATAATCAAAATGGATTACAAGACTCACAGCGGAATACAGAGTTTACAACTATTTACAAGACTTTTGAATAGCCAACTGAATGTATACACTTGCCCTTTAGGCTACAAATGAATATACCAACTTCTTTACAATGAACTTGCCAATATGGCTACAATCTCACTGGTACATCTGAGTTCCACTGTTCCATACATTATGTCCCGTATAGCAGAAGACATCGTCTTGAAAGAAGAGCTTCTGCACACCCATCCGATTCATCGATGCCAAGCACTGATTCACAGGATTTCCCCCAAGCAAACACCTGTAATATTGCCCACAACGTGGGTCAGTACATCATCAATGTACTGGCGAGCGGTGCTGGCCCAACTCACCTAAGAAGACAACACTAAGTAATCATGTTACAGAACATTATTAACAGTGGTCTTTCTTGTTGCCTTAGGGTCAATTTCATGTTATAGCCGACAAGAAGTAAAACATGCAAATCTCATAGCCAACATAATTTAAAGCATACTGTTATCACCCTTTGGTGATTCTTACCCACGGTCGTGTAGCCATCCCTGTACATTTATAATACTTACTCTGCCTGCACAAGACATTGTTAGAAACAATATCATGATTCAATATGAATATCACCGTTCAGGTGATTCTTACCAACAGCCGACATCCTCCCTTATATTTGAGTAATAACTTACTCTACCTGCATAAGACATCATTAGCACCTGACCTATCTATATGAAGGTCACTGGCGACACGCCATCCTGGACCATCTTACAGGTATACAGCGCCCTTGCCAGTACAGGCAGCTAGCCCCACTGCAAGTCCTGTATACCGTGCTACTACTTCAGCACTGCCACTACTTCGGCATTGGTTTCCCCTAGGACGAACCGGGTTCCATGGCCCAGGAATACCGTTCGAGAAACCACCTTGTCGACAAGTTGTCCATGACCATGCAACTATATGCAACTTATCTAAGAAGAAAACATATAATGCATGATAAGGAAAACTAAGCAAAACCATCATTCTCATTCGTATTGCCATCTTGCCATCTAGCCATCTTGCCTTGAGCCAATGCTCACATTATCATCTGCCCAATCCAGGGTCTTGGCGTAATCAACATTCTACATCGGCGACAGGATATTAGAATGTTGTTACCCAATGCCTTGCCATATCTTTGATACCAAACATCTTTCCAACCAAACTCAATGTACTCACCGCCCAATTCCTGGGACTTAGCATCTGTTTGGCATTCATTCATTTGAATGCAATTCAAGCATACTCACTGTCCAGTTCTTGGATCTTAACATCTGTATTGCCATCTATTCATTGAGCCAACGCTCGATATACTCACCGCCCAAGTAATTGGGACTTTGCCTTCACCTGTCATGTAATTCATCGCAACAGCGTACAAGCATACAATTCATTTAGCCACAACAGTTTATGTTCAGGTGATTATTATCTTTCATTATCTTTCCAAATTCTATGCAAGGTGTTATTGAGTAATTCAACAAGAAACATAGCATACTATCCTTATTTTAAGCGTGAAGCTAAAGGATCTTTGAAGGGTTCAACACTACTCACATTCATAGGACGATTCCCGCCACGATCGCATAGTCTTCCAAGCGATCCTTCGCATAATCCCAAGTCCAACAAGGCTTCATCGAACCAACCATCCAACATAAGGCATCTTGTGGGTCGGGGCACTACAGCCTCAAAATGATTTGACTGGAGAGGATGAAGACTTCGAGATGGAAATTCAGAATCGTCCTCGAATTTCTATATTCGAGAAATTGACTCAGATTCCAGGGTTACCAATCTAGCTACGCTAGTTAAAATCTCTATTTGTGTCCTAATCCATTTTAATTCTTATTTAACAAAACACAAGCAGGATGACGATTATCGGTGCGTTGAATTTAATACGAGGGAAAAGATCGTTTTAAACTTTGCAATTTGGAAAACTCGTCGATATCAATTTAATTGATTAAAACTTTGTATTTTAGTAACTATAAGTATAAAACTAATTTCTTATTTTAGTGATAAATACATGATCGTTGTTAATATTAAAACTTGTAGGTTTTAGGTGAGAAAATCTTTATTAATTTTATACGAAAATACTTTTATTAGATTTATTCGTACGCTACAAAAACTCGCAAAATCAGCAATAACCAAAAAAACCTACGCTACCAAATTACAGTTACAGAACCAACAACCAGCTGGGCTTATGCCCATTACAATTTATTTACATAAATTGAAATAAGACAAAAACTGTCGTTAGTCCTAAACTTTAAATAAATTAAATATGAATAAAACTAAATGATAAAAATTAAAGTAGTTATTTATCGAGTCTCAGATATGGTCCAATCGTCAACTAGGCTAATGCCTCAACGTCCGGGCGAAGTCGGTTTCGTTTGCACTTAGCCGGGGCCCATTGACCGATACGGTCGTCGCCCAAAATATTTAATATAATATTTCTGAAATCCATTTTAAATTTATTTTTAAAATATAATTAAATTTACGGAAAAAATTCGGCAGCATTTTCTCTATTTTTGGTCAACCCAAAACTAGGAAATATACCGATAATTTTTCTGCAAATCCCAAACCAGGGAATCCCAAAATATATATATATAAATAATCCACAACCAATCCACAGATTAATTCGGAACGACCCGAAACAATTTCGGAAGTCCGAATCCAACCAAAACGTCATAGCACAACACCGAAAATATCCGGAAGCCAAAATATACCGAAATCCAATTTTCGAAAAGTTCCGAAAAATCCAAACAATCAACAGAACCTTTCCGAAGGTTCCGAAAAATACGACGTCGCTAAAAACCAAATTCCCGGAAGGGAATCGGGGACCATTATCATCACATACTGTATGAAAAATAAAATGGGACAGGGGTTATACCTCGGGTTGCTCGGCTAGAGCTCTCAGATGATAGAATAAAGAAAGAATAATCCGCGAACAGCAGGTCGGGATCAGCCAAAACGCTGGACAGCGATGGACGATGCCGCGAAAGCGCGGGGGAGACGCTGCGGAAACGCCAAAGAGGCACTGGGAACCGGGGTCGCCGAAACCGTGAGCTAGGGCACGCGGACAAAGAGCGCGCGGGTCCGGAGAAGCCGGGGAGCCGCGGTGAACCGGAGAGGGGTGCTGTCGGGGTCGAAGGGGGTCGACCAGAGGGGGTTGGCCGGAGCTGCGCGCTGGAGAGTCGGGGCGCGCCAGGGGACGCGCTGGGGCGGAGTCGCGGCCGCTGCTGGGGGCGGGCCGGAGCTGGCCGCGCGGGGAGGGGCCGGCGAAGGGCGCGGGTCCGGGGAGTCCGCGGAGAGGGGGCGCCGACGGGTTGGATTGGGTCGGGGAGGAATCCGGGGAGCTGCGGAGCTCGGATCCGCGAGCTACTCAGAAGAGAAGGGTAGTTGGGTGAGGAAGAACGTTGCTCGGGAGAGAGGGGAGTTCTCTTCCGTTGAAGAGTTTGTGAAAGAGTGGGTTGGGAAGGAATGCTTAAGTAAGAAGTGGTTTAGAGTTTGTGGTGGGGAGGAAAAGATAGGAGAGAAAGGAGGGGATTGGGTGAACGTGTGTGTGAGGGAGAGTAGTGAGGAGAAATGTAGGGGAGTGCTGGTCCTTCATAGACCAGCTCCACAATTTTTTTTTTAATAAACCAAAGTCCAATCAAAATTAAGAGAGAAGGGTTCAGGTCTGGATTCGAATCCAAAAATCCCTGTTAATTTTTGAAATTAATTTTAACACTAAAAATAATACTAAAAAAATAATAATAATAGTAGAACACTAACATTAATTTATATAACAAAAATTGGGTTTCAAAGAAGCATTATTTAGTATAGAATAAAATATGTTACTAAATCTAACACTTTTGTTTTAATAGATGATTATTGATATAGTTACTTCATATGTTTGCACATTAGTCTTCTTTTGGTAAATAGCTAATGATAAACTTAAAAAAGTCACATTTTAGTATAAGAATAAAATATTATTAGATATTATTACCTTTTTAATTATTAATTATTGGTATCATTATTTAGACTTGTGTGTGTCGCTACATTCATTCGGTCTTTATATATTTTTTATGAATGATTTGTACGAACTTTTTTATGTAACGTTTCTTAAATATTAAAATTGTTATTTTTATGGATTATTATTTTAAAAGGATTAGTTTTTATTATATTGAGAATGGTTTTCTTGATAAAGTTGATATTCAAAACTTAATCAATGATTTTCGTCTGAAAATGCAAGGAGAATAGTTTTAGGTGATGGTTCTTTTATTGTTGTTGTTCATTACTTTAACTAGTTAATGCTTAATTCATTCATTTTAATGGTACATACTTTTATTTATATACGTAAATGCTTAATTTATTTATTTTACACATGGGATAAACTTTAGTGTATTTACACAAATGGGATAACTTTAGAGAAATAACGAAAGAGAAAAGATACGACATTAGAGATGTCGTCGCACACATGACGTGACCTTGGCGACATTTGTGATGGCGCCAAGCGTCCCCCCCGGCGCCATCACTAATGTCGCTAGACT